>OX456527.1:37007566-37182566 GCA_949748255.1 Eustalomyia histrio
AAATTAAGTTTAATTCATTTATCTAAAATCTTATAAACTTAATTAAACATAAAAACATAAATAATTTACGATTACTTAACTGCTTTTTTCAAATTTACACTTTAACTATTTTGTAGACAAATAATGAAGTAATTTAATAAATATTATTTTAATTAATTTAAAATAAACCTATTTTGATTAATGGTATATTGTATCTTTTAATACTTGGTGGGATGTCCTTTTTGATGTATTTATTCGGAACATCTTTTTGTTATTGTTTTGACAATTTCACAACACTGATCAAGATCTTTTACAATTAAAGGTTTTCTTTATAACCTTAATGTGATTTCTCTCCAGCCAAGACTTGACGACCCGAAACTTTTACTTCAGGTCGTTATGTTGTTGGAATATACATGCTAATGCAAATCGTCAACACAATTACTAACCAGATTATATTCTAATATACTCCTATGCATTTCACCTGTCATTTTGCCGTAAATTTTTACTATCGAACCAACTCCTGATAAGATAAAGTATACTGATATCATCACCGATGACTCACCATTTTGTGGATAATTTACATGCGGTCTGACATCATTACCAAGAACTTCAAACTTACATTCTTCGCTTTAAATAACCAGTTTCAAAAAATTTTTAAATTATCCTTTTGCAACCTCTAGAGCGTGCGAGGTTGCAAATTTATTTTTGTCCAAACGCCTTCTTATAATTGCTGCTTATATTTTAACATTGTGATCTGACTTCATGCAAGATCTGACTTGCGTAGATGTTAAAGAGTATTTTTTACTCATGTTGGTCATTATCGAGTTTATTTCTTAAAAATTATTTCTTGAAAAATTATTAAAAGTCTTATATTTTTTATAATGTTTAATTGCATTGACTATTTTTCTACTCAATAATGAAAGTGATTTTACCGCATTAGCTTCCGAAACAAAATTTTGGAAGCATTTCCAAAAAAGTTGCCCCTTTGCGGGGGTAGTACTTCTATTTTTGCCCGTTAGTTAAAAAAACCACTATAATCGACTTAGAAAATACAGTTATTTTGTAATTAAATATTTATTTTTCTGAGCTTAGTTGCCTACTAAAACTTAAGTGACTTAATTATGTATCCACTTAAGACTTAATATTCTAAGACTTACTGATGCTAGTTTAAATATTTCATAAATTATTATGTTTAAAATGAACAAAAAGTCAAGGAAAAATGTACTAAGAAACAATGTTAGTACAGTGACTTAATTGTGTGACCGCGACTGTAAAGTTAAAGATCACAATTTTAGTCGTACATCATATAGTTTCAAAGCAAATAAAGTTAAATTAAAAAAAAAAACTTTCATTTTATTTATAACTAGCGGATCCTGGCGTGCTTTGCTACGCATGAATATTAACATTGAATCAAATTCATTGTATGGCTGAAAATATGAAAAAACGAAAAAAATCAGCATTGTCAGCATTGTGCACTCCAGCAAAACCATGGTATCGACTGCTTACCAGCCTATTTACTCGCTTAATTACTTTTGTTCGCGATGAGCCCAAAAGTAATGGGTACTTATTATTTTTTGGCTATTCGTAAGCGGGAGGGTAATGACCACTCATTATTTTTGGGCTCATCGCGAACAAAAGTAATTAAGCGAGTAAATAGGCTGGTAAGTAGTCGATACCATGGTTTTGCTGGAGAGCACCATGCTGACAATGTGTATGCGTGTATGAACTACAACGTGTATTCACCGTGTGTATAAAGTTAGCACACAGCACAAACCACATGTTGACACGAAGTCATAACTCACGAACACGTCAACCAATTTCGTGGAAATCTTAGATAAACAATCTGCACGACCATACGAACAAACCCTAAAAATTTAATCGAATTCGGTTTGACCGTTCGTGAGTTATAAAGCTACAAACCATTTGCAACAATTTTTTATATAAAGGGTGGTTAAATTTTAAGGGCCGATGTTGATTTTGAATAAAACACAAATTATTTACGAAATTATTGTCATTTCTTTTAATTATGATAATATGGTATGGTTCAATTATGTATGGAACAAAATATCGGCCAAATGGCCGCCGCGACCTCGGCGGCACACCTCCATCCGATGGTTCAAATTTTCGATGACGCTGAGATATAATTGAGGTTCTATGCCGTTAATCTGCCGAATTATCTCATCTTTTAGCTCTTGAATTGTTGCTGGCTTATCGACGTACACCTTTTCTTTCAAATAACGCCAAAGAAAGAAGTCCAACGGTGTCAAATCACATAATCTTGGCGGCCAATTGACATCGCCCACTACGTAAGATAACACGGCCATTGAATTTGTCGCGCAAAAGAGCTATTGTTTCGTTAGCTGTGTGGCAAGTGGCACCGTCCTGTTGAAACCACATATCGTGTACATCCATATCTATCAATTTGAGCCATAAAAAGTTCGTTATCTTCTCACGATAGCCACACTATCGCGAACAGCAGCAATATTTTCTGGAGTACGAGCATGAACTGGTGTTTTCACATCTCCTACAGACCCGGTTTTCTCGAATTGACGTTTAGGTGTGGTTCACATTCAACATCTGCCCTTAAAATTTAACTTCCCTTTATATAGATTTGTCATATTTTTTATCTCCTGAAGATGCTACACAATGGAGTAGCAAAATATTGAAAAATAAATTATATTGTTTTATAAAAAACGAACTTTAAGCTAAAAACAAAAATAGTTGTTAACAACTTTTATCGGTCTTTCGATGTATATTTTAAAAAATTCAGAAGAACTTTTTCGGTAACTTAATCGACAATTATCGTTAGTTAACAAAATCTATAAAATCGGTAAACAAGTTAGAGAATAGCCATGCAGGAAATTTTAAATATTATTCATTCCCTGAAAGATCTTTAAAATTTTAAAAACCCGTAGTTTTTTTAGCGTAGAAGAATTGGTAACAGTTGTGAACTTTTCCTAAAGTAGAATTTGTGTTTTTATTAAATAGATGATTTTTAAACAAAAATCGTCTAAAAGCAACAATTATATACTTTTCGCGTTGTAATCTAAAAACAACCGCTTTCTTTTTAAAATACATTAATAATATTTAATCTGAAGAGATTTGATTAAATTTATTAACAATCGATAGAATATTATTCTTAAATAAAACACACTCCACAGTATTAAATATATATTTGAATTCTTTATTTTTATTCATTATTTTGTTCTTTAAATGGACATTCATTTATTTTTTTCTAATTTCTGTTGTGAAATAAACAAAAAAAATTTCTTTAATATTATTTTTGCATTGAACTTACATTAAATAACAATGAATTTTTAATATTAATAATTTTACAACAATTGTGGTTCTTTCTATCATCAGAATCAAAAATACATTTAAATTAAATTATTTCATTAATTTATTTATTATATCGTTTACTTCTACATTTTGTTAATAATAATTATATTGTAAACAATATAGGTGTAATATTTAATTTAATTTAATTTTATTAATTTATTTTATTATATTAAAAAATATATGTATGTTTGTATAAATATCAACAACAACCAAATTCGATTATGAATACTAATAATAAATATGTATTGTATACAAAATATTATATAAACAATTGTTTATATGTGGTTTTTCAAATGGTACATACAAACGAATATATATATATAAAAAAAGAAATAACAATATCCTTAAATACATATATGCATATAAACCCAATATGATACAATTTATATAAAAAATTTGACTTTACCGAATTTTTTCACACCCCCACAAAATTTTCGCTACAGAAAATAAAAAAAAAATTGAAAAAAAATTTTTTTGTTTAAAAAAAATTTTTTTTGATGTTAAAACAATTTTTGAGGTGAAAAGAATTTTGTGGTGAATATAAAATACTATTTTAGTCCTTTGGTAAAAAAAATATGACAAAATGTTTTATTCACCAGACTATGTTTAATATCAAATTGTACTAAAATACACAAATTTGTATGGACAATTTGGAAGCAGCTTCACATTTTCATTTATAACTTTTAATCGCTGAACCGGTTATTTGCAATACGAAACTGCTGATGAGAGGATAACAAACAATCTGAGTAAAAGTGAGCAATCCAGCTGTCTTGATAGACAGACAGTCGGGCATGAATATAATCGATTAACGATTCCTTGATTAATTCTGCATTCTCTTACATCTTCCAAGAAAATTGTTTACCATCGATTTCCATAATTCTACATAGTGCCCCACTAGAACCAATTCCATGGAACCCGAACCCATCTACTTAAACTTAAATGTAAGATATAACTAATTAGAAATATCCAGCAAAACCATGGTATCAACTTACCAGCCTATTTACTCGCGATGTCCAAAAACTAATGCAAACTCATTTCTTTTTGGCTGTTTGTAAGCGAGAGGGTAATGAACACCCATAACTTTGTGTTTTATGTAAGTTAGAAGATAATGACTACTCATTACTTTTGGGACATCGGGAACGGAAGTAATTAAGCGAAATAGGCTGGTAAGCAGTTGTAACCCTGTTTTTACTGAGTTGTTTCGGTGTTAAAATCACAAAAGAGCAGGTTATAAAGGAAAAGTTTTTGTTTTATTACATAGAGCATTTTCACGCAGAGAAAAAACATGGTTGCAAAATGATCACTGCTACTATATTATGATTGCTGTCACAATCAAATTATTGCTTTATAAATAGGTTCTACCCATTAATATGATCGCTACCATTATTATTAAAGTAAAATTTTTATTATTTCATGATTGCCACTTTCTATTTTATAACATGATTGGCTGTAACGATACTGTGGTAACAAAAATTCTGACTACGAAGAAAATATGATAATTATGGAACTATAAAATGCTGACAATAATCAATGAAAAATTATTAATCAAAAAAAACATGACTTACTGTCTTGTTTTAATAAAAACAATTGTATCATCATTTTCACCTGGGGGTTTTATTTTGGATGTTATACATATAACATCATAATTTACACTAATCAATTCATAGTCGAAAAAATTCATAGTCAAAAAGATTTTATATAAAGATTTTATTTTATAAATTCTTTTCAATAAAAGCAATAATACATTTTTTTTTAATATTTGTATTAATTAATTTCTGGTAAAAAAACGATTTTCTTGTGAAAAAGGTACTCGGAATATTAATAAAATAAGTTTTTATAAGAAAAGTTATGTAGAAGCCAAGAGTTGTTTTGTACGCAAAGATTTCTTATACAAAATACTAGATTTTTAGAAATTTTTTTTTGATAAAAACATTTTTAGATTCTATGGACTTTTTCTTAAATTATAATTCTCAGATTCTGCAAACTATTTCTTAGATAAAAATTCACATATTCTTAAAAAACTTAATTTTTACAAAATTCCTAGATTCTGAGGACATTTAATCATAAAAAATACTAAGAGTCTAAGAACTTTTTCTAGTCGAAATATTCTTATATTCTAAGGACTTTTTCTAAAATAAAAATTCTGAGAAAATGTTCTTAGTATTTAGGAATTTAAAAAAAGTCCACAGAATCAAAGAGGTTTTTTTGAAAAAGTCCTTAATATCAAATTTTTTCATTAGTAAAAATATTTTTTAATGAAATATTCTTCAATTAAAAGAACTTTTTCGAGTCATAATATAACTGTAGGCACCATATTATGGTAAAATAATTGTTTTATTATTATCATAATATGATAACTATTTTTTAGGCACAATCATAATCCCAAAAATATATAATGCTCTTCTAATATGATTGCCTCAACCATGTTTTTCCTCTGCGTATTATTATCATCAGAACTCAAAGTTTTAGAAAAGCTCGAGCCTCAAGAAGAGGCAGAGCTTAGATAAAATATCTATAAAAGCGTATATTTTTCTCCATTGCTGCCTTCTTAGCAATTAACCATGTGCCTAAGTTTATTACTATTAAGCGATATAACGTTACTTATGTTATATTTCAAATCATAATATAAAATTGCTTTTAATTTTACCTTAAACACAGTTTTGTTAAAAATTACATTAAAAAATATATAACATAAAATCTAGAAAAATAACATGGAATTTGAAACTTATTTGATTTAAGTTAATTTGTTAAAACATTTTTAAAAATTGAAAAACTATAATAATTTAAGTAGAAACAAGTTGTTTTGTCAAAAATATTTAAAAATTTTTTTATTCACAATTAATTGCACAAACACAGAAGAAATTACTCCTGACAGACACACGAGAAATCAAAATTTTATTAACTATATAATATAAAAATATTGGACAACATTTTAGATTTAACTGTAGAATATTTTTAAGAATTTCTTATTGAATTTTGTTTGAATTAAGCCCTTGTTTATTTAGAAAATTCTCTAATTTATCGACATTTTTTTTTAAAAAAACCCCAAAAGCCCCCAAGCTTCTAAGCCATTATTATTTAAAAAGTCTCAGGATCCTTTGAATTATCCTGAAAAAACATTTAATAAACCAATGCAGTAGACTTAACTTAATATTTTATAAAAAACAGACAATTTTTCGATTCATCGACCCGAATAATTGATTACAACTTTGATGTGTTACAATTGGAATGACAAACTCATATATATCCTCTCATAAATGTGTAGGGTATCATATATGTGTAGGGTTTTTTGTTTGTTTATTAAACATTGTAATAATATTGCTTACCTTTTAACGGAAACAAATTAAAACAATTTCCAATTGATATATTTATGCAGAAATGTACAAACTGTTTTGAAATAAGTAAAAATATTAAATTTGAGATTTTCCGCTTTTTTTATACTTTCCACCAGGGTTAAAAAATAAGAATTTCGTTGGTCACCAATTATAAAAATTTGTACTTTTTGGACCTTAAAACTAAACAAAATTGACTTTTTGTACATTTACCAAATATACCACCAGTTTTTTTTTTTTTTATAAGGAGAAGGGAATAATTTCTCCGGGGAAATTGTATGTGTTTTGTTTTTGTTACAATAAAAAAAAAACAAAAAATAAATTTGGCGAAAATATTCCATTCTCCTTAAAAAATTTTGGAATAAAAAATATCAAACCCCTTTTGAGGAGGTGCGTACGTACTGAAGAACTTCGGATGAGCCTCAGGCTCATTGCTGGCATCGATAAAAAGTTTTTTTTTTTAAATCTACACTCAAAATACTTTGTAGTTTAAATTAACTGAAATTGTAATTTAAAATAATTGAAAAATCATTAAAAACCTGTTTACGGTATTTTAATTTATTTTTAAATGTTAATAAATTAACTTACAATATGCCTAAATAATAACTGATTTTTAATTTATTTTAACTGTTAACAAACGAACCACAAATTTCCAATTTTTATTTCTTTTAACTGTCAACTAATTAATTATAAGATCAGTAAAAAGTAATGATTTTCTCTTTATTTCATTTTTTTTATCTGCCACCAAATTATCTACAAAATCCCTAAAAATAAATGTCATTAAGTTTATTTGGTCTTTTTTAAATATAATAAAAATTGACTGCAAATTCGGTAAAAATAAATGACATTTTATTTATTTTGTTAATTTTTACTTTCAGACAATTAACTGTACAAAAAATGAAAAGCATATAAAATAAATCATTTCAAATGAAAATATTTATTTAAACTGATATTCTGTATTTATTCTTTAAATAAATGTAAAAAGGGTTGAAAAATAAAATTCTTGGTATTTTAACTATTTAATCTTTTAAACAAATGTAGGGATAACTTTTTACTGTAAAAATATTTTGAGTGTATTTTGTAAATATCTCCGATATCTACCATGTTACAAAAATTAAATTGGCGTGTCATTGGGAGGAAGTAGTTTGTTTCGGTGCTATGAAAAATCGATGAGCAGATGGACTTTTTCATCAGTTTACGGAAGTTGTTAAATATAGGGACTACAAAATAAATATAGGGAGTGGCTTTGTTTTAAAGTTAAAAATGTGATTTTGAACACGCCAAGAATTATTTCGACCAGGACAAAGTGAATATCACTGGTATGCAAAATATGTTTTCAAGAAGGCATTTAATGACTGCAGGAATTAACCATTTCTGGATCAACTAAATAATTATTATTTTTACTAGTAGGGGTTAATACCAACATTTTGGAAGTTATCTTACAAATCGAAAAATTTTCACTATTAACTTCTTTGGATGTTCTGAAAAAGAGATTCGTAAAAAATAACATCCATTTTATTTTGCTTGGTATATATTCGTGATCCTTATGCAATTTTAAGTCGATTAAGCGATATCCGTTTGTCTGTCTGTTGAAATGGTGATCACGATGCGAAGACACTACCGGGGGTGCCTAATTTTATAGATTATTGGACATCCTCCCGAGCAGTTTGGTATTGAAAATAAGAAATATCCGTCCAGTGGTAAAAAAGTTATGAGTGAAAATGTGAAGGTACCTTTAAATTTTCCATTCAATTTGGTGTATTTTAGTACCATTTCATAGTACCGACTGGTGAATAATATATTTTCTCATAATTTTTTCACCAGTCGCTTAAAAGTGAAAAATATTTTATTATTACCTTAAATATTTTTCACCTCAAAAAATTTTTTTCACTACGAAATTTTTTTTCAACTCAAAAAATTTTTCACCCCAAAATATTTTGTCCACAAAAATTTAATTTTCGCATCCAAAACAGTTTTTCACCAAAAAATCTTTTTCACCTTCATACTATTACTTCAAACGTTTTTTATATTATTTGTATCAAAAGCAAAAGAGAAAATTTTCTTAAGATATTGGTGGAGTGTATTTAAAGATTCGGCACAGCCAAATTAAAGCCTTTTTAACTTGTTTTATTTCATTTGTTTGAAACTTAATAAAAATTTACCCACAAAACGGAAATCTGTTTGTTTCCATTAAAATTATTACAAATTATTTTAATTCGAATGACAAAAACTTCATATCCCAGCAAAACTTTGGTAATGGGTGCGATATTCTCATGCGTTACCTTGTAATGATAGCTCGTTACCTTTTTCATTATTTGCAAGCATAAAGTAATAAGTTACTCATTATTGATTGCGTAATATATGATTTATAAATGTAAAGTAATAATTGAAATATTTTTGAAAATCTATTTTTGGATACATTACCTTGAGGTTTTTTGTAAGCAAAAGGGTGAGGTATGTGTGTTTTGAAAACACTAGCGAAAAAACGAAGCGCAACAAATAATTTAAGTTTAAAGCAATCAAATACTATATGCGTCGATAGCTCAGTGGGTAGAGTTCTTGGCTGGCAACCAGATTTCCCTGGTTCGATTCCCATCTCGACCACATTATTTTTAATTACAAATAATTTAAATAAAATATTTGTAATAATAATTTTTTTAATAAAAATTCCTCTTTTTTAAAAATCTATTTTAAGACACATTACTTTTTCAATTCTCGTAACCATATAAGTAACCACTTACATTTTCACCTATAAAGTAATGGGTATATACATTACTTTGAGGCTCATCGCCTGTAAAATTCATCAATGAAGTAAGGTGTAAAGTAATCCATCGGCCCCTATGGCTATACATTACTTTACCCATTATTTGGTAATGTGTGGTTTTGCTGGGATACACACACATAAATCCATTCACACAATATGTGTTTATAAAGTGTGTGAGTCTACATTATGCAGATTAAAAAACAAACAAAAAACCGAAATTATTTCCAATATATTAATAATAATTAGTTATAGCGTAACCGTTGGCTTCTTTGTAAAAATAAGGTTCAATCACCTTTTTCGACGTAATTGCATACCATACAACGGTGACTTTGTAAGGGTGTAATAATGCTTCATGAATTATGCATAAAAAAATACTTATAAAATTAAGTTTCAATATAATTGTCTAAGTAGATGACAATAGGATGCCTCTCCTTTTAATGGTTACAAGTTCGTCCTTAACCCTCTAATGCCCAAGACCGCCAAAAATCGGTTGTCAGATATTAAGTAGTTTGTGGCTAAATAATAATTTGTTATTAAAGCAATTACTTGATAGCGATAGAAAACATAATTTAATACTTTTTCTACCTTTAAGCATTTTTGTTCAACGAGATGGAAATATAGTCAAAATTTCGTAAAGATCCTAAAGATCTCCTTTACCAGCAAATAAATATTATTTTAAATATTTCGTTTCCTCTTTTTATGAAAGGTTGCACATAAATCACACTGGTAAAAAAAGGACAAAAACAAAATAAAATAAGTATGCATGAGTAAATTAAATTTCAATTTATATATTTTTTAAACTTCTGTTTTGGTGGCTTAGTCGAGTTGTAAATGCTGTGTATTAAAAAATTATGTTGTGCTAACAAAAAAAAAACTAAACTAAAAGAGAAAACAAATTATAAATACAATTATAAAAACTACAAACTAAGCTTTTAATAAAAATATAACAAAAGCTAGTTATATTTTACCAATTAACTACCTAGGGAAGTACGCCAACAAGTGACAATTGATTATATAATATACTCAAAATTATATGTTTGCAATTAAGCATAAATATTCTTAATTTTTGGCCTACGAAAAAGAAAATATCATAAAATTTTAAGTAATTCAAAATATTTGTTTAGATTCAAATTCGATTTCTAACAATTTTTTTTTTTTGTAAAACGTATATGTTTTTTCAAAAACAAAGAAACCTTAAAATTCTTAAAAAAACAAAAAGTTGTTTTTATTTACAAATTCTATGTAGGTGCGAATTTATTTTTTTTTTTCGCAAAAAAGTTATATAAAAGGTGTTTAATAATACAAACATAATTTTGCAAAATATTTTTTTTAACCCGGTCGGATACGTTCGAAATTTTCTATAAAATAATATATTCGTCCAATTTTCGTAACGATATTCAGTACTTCGGAGCATTTCAATTTTACTTTTTTTTACAAAAAACCAAACCAAATTTATTTCATACAAAAGTTTTATGAAGCTGTTAACTCTGCTTAGAGAATGAGAAACACAAAATGACAGATTAAGAAAAAACGTTGTGAAAATAAATTTGATTCTATTTTACAATTGCAACCCTCAACGTGTTTTATTTGTCAAATTTGTATAGAAAAATACGTTGGTGTTCTGTTTCTTCAGTTACAATAACAAAATGTTTTTAACTAAAGTAAAAACTACTTTATATTTACAGCGTTCAAATAAATTGTACAGTAAAAATAACAAAAGAATTTTAAAGATTTTAATATTTTGTTTGCTTTGGTTACAGCTTGCAATCTTCTGTGCATCAATTCCACTCACGCACTATGGTTGGGACAATCATATTCGAAGAGCATCATATATTTTTGGGATTATGATTGTGCCGACCATGGTGGTACTATAATATAGTTCTCCTATTATGATAATAAAATTTTACCATAATATGGTCCTATGGGATCATAGATTATTACAATTCAAATTTTTATAAAATATATTTTTTTATTGTTCAAAAATCAATTCCAAAAATTAACTGAAAATAATTGACATTACATTCTGAAAATTTATAATTATTTAAATTGCGTTTACAGTTGTTTTGGAGAAGCCCTCACAATCCCTACAGATACAGGTTGGTTGAAAAGTTCCTGCGCTCACCAAGAGATGGCACTGCCAGCTCCAAACTTTTTTTATCTCAAGTTGGTATAACTGTCCTGAGAACACCTGCAAAGTTGCAAGTCATTCTGTCAATTCTTTCTTTGTTAACAAGCCATTTGAAGTTGACGTGTCATTGATTTTTTTTTAATATGGAAAAAATTGAATATCGTGCAGTCATTAGATTCTTTGTTTTGAAGGGTTTAAAAGCAAAGGAAATTTATGAACAATTGTTAGAAGTGTAAAAAGAGTCCTCATCTTCAAAACGCACCGTTGAATTTTGGGCTGGTGAATTTAAACGTGGTCGTACCAGCCTTAAAGACGATCCACGCGAAGGACGACCAAGAACTGAAACCACAGCAGAAATCATTGCGCAGGTTCATAATATGGTTATTGTATATCCAAGTTTGACTAAGCGTGAAATTGCTAATGCCATAAGCATCTCAGACGAACGAGTGCTCCATATTTTACATGAAGAATCACATATGAAAAAACTGTTTGGAAAGTTAATGCCGCACACATTAACAATTCAACAAAAACTGGATCGAAAACAAATTTCTCAGCGTAATTTGGAGCATTTTAAGCCGAATAAAACCGACTTCTTGCGTCGTTTTATAACTATGGATGAGACTTGGATCTACCACCATGATCCTAAATTGAAACAAGAACGTTTACAGTGGACTGAAGCTGGTTGTTCAGCTCCAAAGCAGGTGAAGTCACAATGATCAGCAAAGAAGGTTATGGCATCAGTTTTTTGGGATGCAAAAGGAATTTTGTTGATTGATTGTCTTCAGAAAGGTAAAACAATCAACTCTGAATATTATTGCAGCTTTTTGGATCAGCTGGATGAAAAAATTCGTGAAAAACGACCTGGTTTAAAGAAGAAAAAAATCATTTTTTATCATGACAATGCACCTGCTGACAAAAGTGTTTTGACGATGGCTAAATTCAAAGAATTAAAGTACGAATTGCTTGAACATCCACCGTATTCACCAGATTTGGCTCCCAGTGACTACTATCTCTTCAGAAATCTCAAACAATTCCTTCGTGGAAAGCATTTTTCGTCGAATGAAGAGGTCATAGCAGCCGTAGACGGTTATTTTGCAGAGCTTCCGGAAAACCATTATAAGGATGGGATAAAATTATTGGAAGATCATTGGAACAAGTGTATTGAGCTTCTAGGAGATTATATTGAATAAAAAAATATATTTCGTAACAAAAACAGTATTCTTTCATTTCGAGCGCAGAAACTTTTCAACCAACCTGTATATTATGATTCGAAAAATATGAAGAAGTTGCTTAAGTTTAAGAATATTTCTGTAAGAAATATTTTTCCTAAAGAAACAATTTGATATCAAATACTTTTTCAGGAAATCCTTTTTGATTCTGTGGACTTTTTTTTAAAGAAAAGTTCTTCAAAAGTACTTTTTTAATAAAAAAACATAGATTCTAAGGACATTTTTAAGGTTTTTTAGAAAGTCTTCAGAGTCTCAAAATTTTTCTTTTAGAAAAAGGCTTTAGAATCTAAGACCATTTCTACTAGAAAAAGTACTTGGAATCTAATAAGTTTGCGTGATGAAAAGTTCTCAGAATATACGAATTTTTTAGAGTATTTAGAAAATATGATTTTTAACCCTCCACAATATATGGTGAGGGTATCTATCAGTTTATTATTCCGAAATATAGGTCTAAGACTCCCTAAAGTATATATATTCGTAACGTCTGTCTGTTGAAATGGCGATCACGACAGATGCAAGCGGTGGTGTTCATTTTTACATTCTCCCGAGAAGTTTGGTATTGAAAAAGAGCAAAATCGGTTCGGTGGTTAAAAAGTTATGAGTGAAAATGTGAAGGTACCCCTAAATTTTCCATACAAATTGGTGTATTTTAGTCAATTCCATAGTAGCGACTAGCAAGTAAATTATTTTCATTTGTTTTTCACCAGTCGCTTAGAATTAAATAATATTTTTTATTCACCTCAGAAATTTTTTTTTCAGTACTAAAATTTTTTTTCACCACAAAAAATTTTTTTCACTTCATATTTTTTTTCCACCAGAAATTTTTTTTCATTACAAAATTTGTTTCACATCCAAAAAAGTTTTTCACCTCACGAAATTTTTTCCACTTCCATAATTTTACTTCTAAAGGTTTGTACATTAGTTGTATCACAGTAGAGAACATTTTTTTAGGATATTTGTGAGGAGTATTCAAACATTCGGCATAGCCGAATTTAAGCCTCTTAAGAATCTGAGAATCTAAAATATTTCCATCATAAAAATGTCTAAAAATTTAGTATTTTGTATATAGTATTTGGTTTTTGCAGACTATTTCTTATAAAATTTTTTTTATTAATATTTTGAGTTCTATTTCCACAAGAAAGTCGTTATTTTTTCGAGAAATGAATTAAACATATTTTTTTTAGTTATTGTTTTTATTGAAACAAATTAAAAAATATAAAATCTTTATGTAGAATCTTTTTGACAGTGAATTTTTTCGACAATGAATTAATTAGTGTAAATTATAATGTTATAAGACATTTTCGAAAATAAAACCCTCCCAGGTGAAAATTACCATATATTATCATTTTTACATGGGTACAATGAACTGATAGAATTTTTTTTATTGACTGTAAATGTCAAAGTTATGTATTATTTGATTTAAAATTATTCATTAATTTTTGTCAGCATTTTAAATTTCCTTTTTTATCATATTTTTATTCATAGTTTGTTACCATAATATGGTTACACCCAATCATGTTATAAAATAGAAAGTGGCAATCATGAAATTATAAAATATTTACTATAATAATGTTGGTGACGACCATATTGATGATTACAACCTATTTATAAACCAATAATTTAATTGTGACATACCTGAACCATACACTCACCAAAAAAATTCTGTAATGGCCACTGAAAATTTTGCTGTTATTACGGGAAATTTCGCTAATTTGAGCCCAGCAGTATTTTTTTGCTAATCTTAGCAACACATATCTGCTGACGTGTAGTACCATGAAATAAGTAGAAAAATTAGTAGCCGCTACTAAATTTTAGTATACTTTTTGTAAAGTGGAATTTAAAATCTATTTGCTAAAATCAGCAAAAAAAAAAAATTACTAAATATTTTATAATATTAGTACAAAATTTACAATTTTGTTTTTATTTTATTTACTTTTTTCAAAAAATATTTTATACAAAATTTAAAAAAAATCAAAATCTTAAAAATATTTAAAATTGTTAAATTGTTTTAATTTATTCAGTTCAATTTCTTCGACCTTTTTAATACAAATTCCAGGTAATAAGTATTCAAGCTTAAGGTATTTTATACAAAATTATTTATTTGTTATCCAATATTTCGCTATCTCAATCAAGCTTCTTCAGGGATTTTTTGTTTTTTTAATTAATTTTAAACTTTAAAAAATTTGTTTAAAATTAAAAAAACAAAAAATCCCTGAAGAAGCTATCCATTAAGATAGCGAAATATTGGATAACAAATAAATAAAATAGACCTTAAGCTTGAATACTTATTACCTGGAACTGTTTTAATTTGGTAATTTCTGTTTTGAAAAATATTTTAGTCAATTTTTTTTTTACTTTTAAGGTAAAATTTTAATTGTTTTTAGGGCTGATTTTTAGAATTAAAAAAACTTTTTAGTGCTATTTTAAGTGGATGTCCTATTTTCAGACATGAGTCGGTATATTCACTTCCGATCCCTTTTTTTTAATGTATGTAACATTCTAGGGCAATTTAAGTTTGTAGGTGTAAGTTTTAATTTCCTTCAATATCCACTTTTTTAAAATTAGTAATTTTTTTTGCTAATTTTAGCAAATCGGTTTTCAAAAATTTTTAAAATGATTTCTTAAATTAGCATCAACAATTTGTAAATATTCTGTAAAAACTCTGTAATGTAAATATCAAAAAGATTTGCTAAATAATATTTTTTTTTACTAAAAATCAGTACAAAAATAGTAAAGTGGGATTGAAAACCGTTTACAAATTTTTCTACTAACTTTTTTTTCTGAGTGTACCTGAATGCTGCATGTATAATAAAGTGATCATATTGCAACAATTTTTTTCTCTGCGTACTTAATTTCTGGAAAAGTTTTTTTTTTGTAATTCCGGGTACGTTCGTAAATGCAGAAAATTTGTGCATCACTGCGACAGTTATGCCAATTTTTGTTGCTGATGCGTGATCATCTGTTGCAGATGCTTTGCTACTGCTCAACAACTGCACAGTTTGCTTTTTAGAACGTTTTGCAAAAGATATAATTATGTTCACCGCAATAACATTGACAACTTTTTGTTAACTTATAATAAAAATAGAATTAATACAAAGATGAAAAGACTTTTGATTATTAAAAAACAATTAAACGAAAAGGAAGACTAATTTTGCACTAATGCATCAGACACTTTAATGATGCCATAGTTGCAAAAGTTTGCGCCAGCACTGTCAATTGTTTGCATAAAAAAACGTTTGACGTAAATCAGTGCTGCCAAGTGATGCTTTTTTGAACGTTTTACTTTTATTATGCTGCAGTGATGCGCATCTACTGCATTTACGAACGTACCCTCCTCTACCACTGATCAACCGATTTTAGAGAGTCGTCCTTATTCAAATGAAATCGAACCATATTTGGACCTAGTCGCCGTAGAAACCTATCTTCCCGGTATTTACTTAATATAACTTTTTCGACAATTTTCTTTAGAATAATCTCTATATTTTCCGCCAAGTTCATGAAAAAAAAAATCAGGATTCTTACGGGAATATCGACAGCTTGCCGAAATTAGACAAAAATCATACTTGGAAAATGGTATTTTATAGCCCGAATTTTCAAGTTTTATATTTTTAATAGCTTTTGTTATTATACTTTTATTACATTTACACTGAAGTTATTATTTATCAAATTTAACAATAATTAAAATTATATTAAGGCCCATTATTATAACTTGCCGATAGCTAAAGTTAGGATGTTAAGGGACAGATTATTAGTTTTTCGTTATTATAAGTATACTTTAACCTAAAAGTGACCGATAAGCTAAAGGTAAGTTCATCTTACCTTTAACTTTTAACGTAAGGTTTAAGCATTTGAAGCTGCCACATTTTATACTCTGCAGTGTAGTTGCCGTGTAGTTTTTTAACCGTATCTTTGATGTTTGGTTTATTTCTGTGTTCGGCGTCGACAATGTAAATTTTTTACAACAATCATTTTTATCTTTCACACAATTCGAAGAAATTTTGTGTTTCGTTTGTATTTTTTGTTTGTTGTAAGTAAATAAATAAAAAAACGTACGTCGTTGCCACTTCGTATTTTAAAGAACCATTTTAATTTGTCAAAAGTAATCGGTGTTTGCTCTGGTAATGCCATATTTTCAAAAAACTTAATTTTATTTTATAAGGAAGTTGTAATAACCAAAAAAGTTAAAGGTCACTTTATTCCTTACATTAGCTAAAGTTACCTTTAACTAACACGCACCTTAAAGGCAAGTTATAATATTGGGCCTAAGACTTACATCAACTTTATACAATACATTCTTCACTTCTCCAACTTAACTAACTTTCCCTATTTGCACTTTCATTTAAAAAAGCATCATCTTAAAAACCAATTTACAATTTGTTTTAATTATAAATATTTTAATTTACTAAAAAACAAAAACAATCTAAATTAATATTGAAATAATTCATTTCAATTAAAATTTTTTTTCTGAATAAAATATTTCTAGCATACATCACAATTCACTTTTGCATTGTTTTTGTTTGTTTGTTTATTTTTTCTAATAATTAAATTATATACTTTTTATGTCATTTTTTAATAATATTTTGAATTGATTTTTTAATAACTTTTTATTACTAACTAATTTAACAAACAGATACAATTATTATTATTTCAAAAATATAAATTTAAATTACAATTATAAATACAATAGAAGATACGTGTATGCGTGTATTTGAATATTTTGCAAAATGCCATTTGTTTAAGAATTGTTTGTTGTTGTTTGATATAAATATTTGATATTTTTATTTTAATTATAATTATAATTAATTGTTAATATTATTTTGTTGTTTAATTTGTTATTTTGCATAATTAAAGCCATTAAATAAGCCCTGTATATTTTAATAAAATCCTAATAATAATGGGGAGGATTTTATTTTAATTTATTTATTTAATACCACAAAATCAATATTTTTTTTTAGTCTTTTAAGTAAAATGTGTATTTATTTAGTGTAGAGTTAATCATTTAAATAAAGTGCTATATAAATTATAATTTTATTGCATTTATTATTTGTTATTGAAACACAAGGATTATACACTCAAAAAAGAGATATGAATTGAAATGTAATCAAAAATTTCCTTCAAAAATTTTTATAAATTGTACTCAATTTAAGTAAAATTTGATTAAAACTTAGAAAAGTTTTCTTAAAAAGAATAAAATAAATAAATAAAAAATGTTTTTCCTAAGTAATATTTCATGATTTTAGGAAAAAACAAGTCAATTAAATAAAAATTTATTAATTTTAAGAAAAAACATCTTAGTTTTAAGAAATTTGCATACTCAAATGTAATAAAATTAAGTTTAGTTCAGAAAAAAATTTAGAACATAATTTACTCTTATTTTGTTCAATAAATGTGTCTAACTTAAATCGAAAAAGTTCTTGAACTTAGTGTGAGTTCATTTTTTGTTCGCGAGTAGTAAAATTAACTAAATTTTAGAAAGCCATTTCCAAATTCAGTTTTTAAGTATACCACTTTCTAATTTTGAAGAATTGTCTTCTAAAAAATAGTTCAGACAATTAAAAACAAAAAGTAATAAATGTTTTCCTATGTAATAATAAAAATTTACTTGATTTTAGAAACTGATGAACTATTTCTAAGGAAAATTTTTATGCAACTTAGTTCAGATAAATTTTTAAAAATTTTAATAATATATTCTTTTTTTCAAGTAAAAGTTTTCTTATTTTAAAAAAATAATAAAATTTGGTATAGGATTTTTTGTTGGAAAACGTTTAAATTATTTTCAATATTCTATTAAAAAAAAAAAAAAAAAAAACAATAAATTAAAAACAAACTAGTTAGTTTTCCTAATTTCCAAGAAAAATTATTATTGAAGGAAACAAATTAAAGTAGCCATTTAAAAAAATTATCTTGCATGATTGTAATTTTTAGTGCGTGATTCAAAAATGGCTGACATGCCCATCTCTAATCTTAACAGTCTTTTACATTGAACTTAAAGTAGCTTGAAATATTTTTTAAAATTTTGTTAGCAAAAGGTAAAAAAATTCGAATTTGCTCTTTTATGTAATAATTTTGTTTGCTGACTACAATACAAAATATCGCAGGCACATTTTATACATTTCGGCATAAGGGCTTTCCTTTAGTTGACGTAGCGCTTATTAAGCTTTATATATCGAACTATTTTTTTTCACTTATTAAGTGAAAGTTTAAATTTGTTTATGTCAAATAAAGTTAAAGCTAAAAATCCCATAAAATAAACTTATGACATTTTTGTATTTTCCAATAATAACAAGAAATGCAACTGTGATATTTTGTATTTTTGCAACAATTTCCTTAAATTAGTTAATTTTAGAAGACAAAGGACCCTCAGTGTTCCTTAGCCATAGATGCCGTGTGTCACTTAAGGCCTCCCTTTTTGTAGTTATCTCAAGCAGAACCGTCAATTAACTACGAAAAGGATCTGACTTTGTAACAATTTATTACGTTTTAGGATATCCTGCTGTATATTTTTTTAATTTGTTTACCCTTTTGCTAATGAAATTTAATTTATATTTTAAAGACATGAATTTGGTATAATTCAATTTAATTTCAAGATAAAAATTTAAGACAAAAGAGCAGTGTGCTCACAAAGCGGAAGTCCTCTGAAAGTGGGAAAATACTTACTCAATGAGTGTAAAGTACTTTAAAATATATGGTAAAATATAGAAGCAGGAAAATATTTTCTCATTTTTAGGGAGTAAAGTTCTAGTTTTTATTAAAACAAATTATCTAACGAACTTAAGTGTGAGCGCCCCGGTAGGCTAGTTGGTAGCGTGCTAGCTTATCGGTGCGGGGGTCGTAGGTTCAATTCCCACCAGAGGCTCTGGTCTGTTTTCGCTACATTGAGCCGAAGGCCTTTGTTGCTAGTGCTCGGTCAGGGTATTAACATATAATTTGTAATTGTATTATTAATAAATAAAAATAAAAAAAACTCAAGTAAAATAAAATTTTTCTTAAAACCTAGGAAACATTTCCTAACTAACAGTAAAATTTTAGATGATTGTTGAACTAATTAGGAGGAAATTTTATTTCTAATAAAAATTTACTTCTCAGTGTTAAAAGTTTTCTATAATTTAGAAATTTTGACCAAATTTTAAGTAAAATTTGTTTCTTAATTTCAAGAAAAATTTTATTAAATATTGGTAAAAAGTGTCTTTGGCGCCGTTTTCATTTCAAGTTTTCCTCTAAATAAGTTAATTTTTCTAAATTCTAGTTCATTTTTTCTTTGAGTGTTGAAAAAAATTATTTGTTAAAAAAATCACTTTCTCGTAAATCATTTTTCCTACAATAAAATTATTTAAATTCTGAAAATTGATAACAAACTATAATAGAATATTACAATGATATTTTACTTTGAATTTAAGAACCGTAATGTGTTTTTCGCGTAAAAACAAATTCACACGAATTTTAATGTCCTCAAATCTTGATTTAAATTGAAAAAATAATAATTTGTTTATTTTATAAGGAAGACACATTCACAATAAACTCCATATGCCACAGGAAAACTAATTAGAGCCATGTTAAAGAAAAATTCAGTTTCCCGGAAATTATTTTTACTACAATAAAATTATTTAAATGCTGAAAATAAATTAAAAACTAAAACAGGATATTTCAATGATATTTTATTTTGAATTTAAGAACAGAATGTTGTTTGTCGCTTGAAAAAATAAAAATTAACACGAACTTTAATGTCCTCAGAATATTATTTAATATTAAAATAAATATTATTAAATTTGCGTGAAAATAAATTGTGCCAAATTATCGTGAAAATTAAATGAAAATGTTGGAAAATTGCAAATATTTAGTGATTTATTAATAAAATATATTAAACAAATCTTACAAATCATGTTAAAGAACCGTTTACATTGTTGCATTGAATCATATGATTTTAAATAAAATAAATCGCAACAATGTCAATATAATCCAAATTAAAATTTGTAACATTTTAAATGTGAAAAAATTAATCAAACACAGCTGTTTGGACTGCGAGCAAATCTTATGAGAGAGAACGTTTTTTTTTTTTGAAAAATCGTTTAAAGTGAGAAATCCGATACAAAATTATATGACTGCCAAAAAAAATCTTAAGGATTTTTTTTAACAGATCTTAACATCCAATACTTTAATGTTAACTACTCATGAATACTAATTATATTCAGTTAATATGAAATTTCAGTTCAAGATCATAAAAATTTTACTTTTTCTAAATAAATTTAAAAAATATAATTTTTAAAAATGTAGACTACACAACAAAAGTTATTAAACAGTAGCCGAATGGAATCTATTTTCTGGTCAGCTATCAAGATCATCAACATTCTTCGTTTCTTATAATGTAAACTGTAAATAGCACTTTTTTAGTAGAGTATTAAAAAACAGGCCTTTTGAAAAAACCGGTTTCGGTTTTCTTCGAAAAATCGAATTTTGAAAAAACCGATTTCGGTTTTTGCACAAAAAACCGGTCAACCGGTTTTTTCGGTTTTTTTTAAATTTTAATAAAAAGCTTATATAATTTGTTAATTGTAATAAAAATAAAAAAATACATTCTTTAAAAATATTTTAGAAATAATATGCAATTTAAATGTTTCGTTTTAAGACGATTTTATTGTTTGCTTTTGATAAAGCTAGAAGTGGAAAATACTCTTTCACTAATAGTAGATGTTGGACAAAAGACAATTATATAAATTGTCCAACTTGTCAGTTCTTTTGTCGCATTTATCAAGATATATGAAATCATATGTGACCTTCTCCGAGAAAAGGGATCTAGTGTGTCAAAAAACGGGTTTGGACTTAAGAGTGGATTCTGGTAGCTAAAAGGTGTAGAATAAGATGAAATGAGTAAGATTTCTGATAAAAATTTATTTACCCCACTAGGTCCGTTTTCTCGGAGAAGGTCACATATAATGATGAATGATTTATTTTGTACAGTCTCTTTTTTAGGATTTTGAATACTGTTTATTGTGTTATTTATATTAGAAATTAAACTATTTGAATTTGGAATATCCAAAGTTAAGTCTTCATCGGAATCTATCAGACTTGCATCTTAAATCTTCATAACCAAACAAATTATAACGAAAGTGTTCGGAAAAAGGAAAAGAGACCAAGTAACCTAGTTGGTGATGTAATTAAAAAAACCGGTTAACCGAACAAAAAAGACCGGTTTTCGGTTTTCTTCGAATTTACAAAATATTCGAAACCGATCGGTTTTTTAAAAAAAATAAACCGGTTGACCGGTTTTAGGTTTCAGTTTTTGAATACTCTATTATTTAGCTTACACAACTTTAAAGGAAAAAGCTAATGAAAGTTACCCATCCACCCACGATTAAGCTAAAATTAAATCATTCATTATTAACTTCTCTGACATCACTATATCAACAATAAACTTTACTATGAAACTACACATACGGTACAGTGCAGAAACTTTTAATATGAGTAAATCAAAACTATCGACATTATCAATACAAATTATTGGAATTAGTTTAAAATAGATTAAAAATATATGCAAACAAACGTTTCTACTTGAAGTGGCAAAATGGAACCAGAAAAATAAACAATTTAAAATACATTTCTTATTTTTATTACAAATTATTATTTTTGAATAAATTTAATTAAAGGCATGAGTTCAAAAATGCTTACGGTTTTATGACCACTAATGGAATTTGTGACATTTAATTTCTAAAATAATTAAAAGTTTAAAGAAATAAAAATTCCCCTTAGAGAACTTTTCTTTTTTTTTTAAATAGTCACTTTGTTTCAATAATATCCCTGCGGGAAATGGACTTATCCCAGAACACGTCACGTGACCGGTTCATTGTGATAGGGAACGGTCACGGGACCGGTTTTTTTATATAAAAATGACCGGTCACTTTAACTTGGCCTTGTCCTAGGTGACATGTCACAAGACAGGTCTTAAAGAACATGCCACACAACTACCCCCAAAGAACATATCACAGGACTCGCACTTTTAAACTCATTACGTCGTAGGTACTTAAGAAACCTATTCTGTTTTCACCTACCTCAGAACTGGTACTTTCAGACCCATCACCTGATATAGACTTTTAAACCGTACACTTGGTAGGTACTGTAGGAACCGAACCTCTTTTCACCAATCTCGTGATATGTTTTTTCGGAACCGGTCCTCTTTTCACTTATCTCGTGATATGTATTTTCGGAACCAGTCCAGTTTTCATCTGAGAACAGGTCCCAATTCCCAACTGACCCTATTTTTCCCACAGGGATAATAACTGTTTTTACTTAACATATAAAATATTTCAATTTTCATATAAAATAAACAATTTAGTGTTGACAATCTAAGTGTTGTTGCATTGTTTTAACAATTGTTTAAAGATTCGTGCATATTTATTTAGAAAAAAATCTTGCAGTGCTTTATAAAAACTAGAATTCTTTTCTATGATAAAAAATTTTTTCAATAAAAATCTTATTTATATTCATTTAAAAGGTTTGCTAGATAAATTTCTAACTAAAATTAATACATATAATCTGATATTTTAATATTTGTTGTTTAAGTTTTATTAGTTATTTTTCCACATTGTTACGAATTTATTCCAGTATTATTTGAGTATTGTATTTTAAAAATATTTTTTTTATATATTCCTAATTCTTGCGTATGGTTTTGTATTAATATAAAAGACACTGGTTAAATTCTGTTACGAAATGTTTTATTACCAAAAGTCATTTTTTTCGCTGTAAAAAAAACGTGGTTTCAAATCATGAATTGTCAAAAATTCCCTCTGCCATAATATTTTATTGTTCAAATTAAGTTTTTCTATTTGACTTATCATAGTATGATTCTAGCGTTAAAAATATGATTCTTACTGATCATATAGTGATCACTGATGATAATATAATCATCATACTATATTAATGCGAAATTCAATCACAACATGATGTTATTTTCCTATGCGAGCAGCAGTGCCGACCAAATCAGGCTTCGTTTGTGTCGTAAAGTCAGTCAATTATTGGCTTAACTTAACTTTGTGAAATATATGATAAAATTAACTACGGAATTTTTATTCCATTAAATAAATTTTCAGTGCAAAAAAACAGTAGTCAAAACAGTGACCAAATTTTCATAGTAAAAGTTTGTCAGTTACTTTTACGACATAGTTACTTTTACTGCAGTTGTAAGTTATTTTTAACAGTTAAGTACATTTGTCACATTTTTTACTGCATAAGAAGTATGTGTTTACTGTCATTGTCAGTAGATTCTACCGACAAATGTTTTTTGAGTGTAGCTAACAATAAAAAAATATTAAATATAATTTATTCAAATTTTAATTAATTTTTTTTGTCATTGTTATTTTACCTCTTATTATTTATTTTTACGTAGTCGGTCAAAAATTTTAACCTTAAGACGTATCCGCCTTAAGAAAATCGTACGTTTACAAAACTTACTAGCTTAAAAGCCCGATACTTCGTTATCGGTAGTTTTAAATAACGAAATATGTTGAGAAGAAAATATTATTATATTTTCTAAAGAATTGACTATTTAAATAAATTCGTTTCATCTTTTGAAGTGGATGTTTAAATTTAAAGTTTTGAATTTTATGTTTATAGGTCATTCAAGGGGGACGTGCGCAGTGTTAACTGTTTTAATATCACTTGTTCCCCTTTCCATCCCATTTGGTTCTCCTTGCCTAATGATTCATTTCCACTCGTTCCCGTTCCATTTATTTTCCCTCGTCTTATGTTTCAATTGCACTCGTTTCCCAATCCATTTCACTCCATCCTCATTTCATTCCATTTTAATCCCCTTGTCAATATTTTAATTCCACTCGTACCACGTTTTATTCCATTACGTATCCCTTGTCTAGTGTTTTAATTTTACTCGTACCCTTTCCATTCCATTTCTGTCCCCTTTTCCAATTTGCAATTTTATCTTGCAAATATTTCCCCATAGCGGACAAACCCCATTACGTTGTTAGCGTAGAAAGTGGTTGGGGTATAAGGTGTTCCCAAATAATTCCCCGGAGTCCTTAATGTTTACCATGTCCCAGACCAAAATTCTAACATGTACCTCAATAATGAGTTAGGTAACACATATTTTAAATGTCAGATTTTTTCCTTTGAACCCCCATTTTTACCAGGTCACTGGCTAAAATTTTAAAACTTAGCTTATCAGTGAGTTAGTCCATACTCCTGGTAATACATTTTTAAAATTTCAGGTTTCTTGCTATTTTGGTGTGGGCAAACCGTTAAGGGAGAGATTTTCCCCCTTTTTGCCCCTTCCCGTAGGATGTCTACACCTCAGGTGGAATCAATATACACAGTTTAAACTTTCCAGCTCTAACGGTTTTGGCAGGCCGTCAAGGGGGAGAACTTCACACTTTTCTGCCCCTCCCCGTTGGATTTTTTAAAAATTACGTCTTAGCTGTTATCTACACTGGCGAAGGAGTCTGCATACCAAATTTCAACTTTCCAAGCATAGCGCTTTGGGCTGGGCGATGTTGAATGAGTGAGTCAGTCAGTCAGTAACGTTATTCCTTTATATATAAAGATAAATAAAGGGTGATTCAAGTAGATATACTTTTTTCAATAGACTTTTTTGAAAGATCACGTGTTAGTCGTGTCATGCTGTCAGGTTATTTTTGTTTAGTATTGTTTGGCATTTCATAAAGACGCCTGTACAACGTTTACAAATCGTTCAACTTTATTACGAAAATTCACGTTCTGTGAGGAATGTGTTTCAAGCACTTCGCTCAACTTATGGTCAACATAATCGGCCTACTATCACCCATTTTGAGACCCAGCATTCATTATTGGATAATATTCGACCGAATAGACCACGTCCAGCACGCTGTGAAGAAAATATAGCGGCCGTAGCTGAGAGTGTACACGAAAACCGTGGAGAGTCGATTCGATGCCGTTCGCAGCAACTCGGACTGTCATATGGAACGGCTTGGGGCATTTAACGTCGAGATCTTAAATTAAAAGCGTACAAAATACAGCTTGTGCAACAATTGAAGCCGCTCGACCTTCCCAAGCGACATCGCTTCGCTCTATGGGCTCTTGAAAAGTTCCAAGAAGATCCGACGTTTTCGAGGCAAATTTTATTCAGCGATGAGGCCCATTTTTGGCTCAATGGGTTTGTAAACAAACAAACAACTGCCACTTCATCCAGAAAAAAACAATGGTTTAGTGTGGTTTGTGGGCCGGTCGAGTCATCGGTCCATATTTCTTTAAAAATGATGCCGGTGCGAACGTAACCGTCAGTGGCGACCGTTATCGTGCCATGATAACCGACTATTTGATGCCTGAAATTGAAGCTTGTGATCTCGGTGATATTTGATTTCAAGAAGACGGCGCCACTTCCCACACAAATCATCAATCAATGGAGAACACTTCGTCTAAAGTTTATGCGGACAAACCCGCTTCGATTCTGGCCTTGGAGGAAAGCATCACGCATCTCATTCGCCAGTTACCGGTAAAAATGCTCGAATGAGTCATCGAAAATTGGACTCAACGGATCGACCATCTGCGACGTAGCAACGGCCAACAAAGAATGTTCTTTCAAATGAGAATAAACATTCCCCATTAAATTTGAATTTTCTGTATTTTTTCTTTAAAAAAGTAGGGAACCTTGAAATGGATCACGCTTTATAATATATTTACTACATTTACTACAGCTGCAAAAATTCAACAAAAAAGATGAACAAAACTTTGCAATTGTAGTAAAAATTGTAAGATTTTCGAGTAAATGAAATAACACTTTATACGCTGATTATTGGATTTTTAAACAATACATACCATACATGCAAGAATATATAGATTCATTATTTAGTGTGATAATTTAAATTTTGTTAACAAATAAAATTAATCATAAAGAAATATGTATAAATTAATTGTTGTAATTAGTTTTTTCTTTTGCTATAAAATTAAATATGGTCCCCATTGGAAAAATTTGTATTTGTAACAAATTGGAATTAAAAAAAAAATAATTTATACTTTAACAATGAATTTAAAAGAAAAAAAATGTTTCTCTAATTATAGAAACTCAGTTTTTAATTTTTTTGTTGTTAAAAATAAATAAAATTAAAGAATATTTTTGAATATTTTCTCATTTCAACTCTATTGATTTCTATAATTTACATAATAATTATTTAAAAATATATTCAAATAAAATAATTTATTTTATTAATTTAACATTTAGCAATCACTTTGTTTATTGTTTATTACAAAAAACTTTATAATTTTATTTTGTTTTTATATATATATTTTTTTTTTAACTTTTCATGGAAAGGATTTATTTGATGTTTTACATATTATTAGCAATAAAACATTTAGTCATTTTTTTTTATTTCTATTAAATTTTTCACAATCATTTAATATAAAAATTATAAATTTTTAATTAACATTAATACTTAATTGATATATATAAATATTTTAAAATTTCAACAAATCCATACGTACAATTATTTATTTATTTATTTAACGTAAATACATATGTAAAATTTATATATATATTTTTTTTTGATTTTTTATTTGTTACGAGTGATTTTTATAAATTTTTAATTCTTTTATGAGTTAATAAAATCTTTCTTTAAATTTTCTGCTCTAAATAGTTTATGTTTGAGTTATGCCAGTTATAACCATTGAACAATACTTAAATGTATAGTTGTAAATTGTTGTTGTTGTTGTTCTTTTACTGTAAATTACAATCCTCGGAAGCATTGTTAATTTGTTGTTTAGTTTTACGTGAAGCTCGTCGTATCAGAGATCTTTTGTATTTGTTTGAAACGTTTTTTATATAAAGTTTTAATGAAACAAAATTGGAAATTTAATTATTAGGTTTGTGCAAAGTGAATTTCAAATAAAATTCTTACACCGGTGTTTTCGCATACAATAAAATTATAGCAAGAAATTGTCATCTCAAGTGAATGTTATTGCAATAACATGATATCGTTGAAATGTAATCCACTCTTACTTTTACCGTCATGTCTGGCATTAAATCTAAGTTTTCATTTTAAATCAGCAAAAAAAAAAAAAAAAACAAATTTTAGTAAATAATAAAGGGGAAAGCTTAATTATTTATTATTTGTTGAAAATAATTATTTTTGTTAAAATTTTGTGTGTTTTCGAAGAAAAACTACACTTAAGACAAAAAAGGTGTAGCAAAAAAAAAAAAAGTATGTAATGGGGAAGAAAATTTTTTGCAAAATATTATTTGAATTACAGGTTGGTTGAAAAGTTCCTGCGCTCGAAATGAAAGAATACTGTTTTTGTTACGAAATATATTTTTTTATTCAATATAATCTCCTAGAAGCTCAATA
Source organism: Eustalomyia histrio (assembly GCA_949748255.1). Lineage (NCBI taxonomy): Eukaryota > Metazoa > Arthropoda > Insecta > Diptera > Anthomyiidae > Eustalomyia > Eustalomyia histrio. Next base: position 37,035,655 of record OX456527.1, read on the forward strand.
CACTTGTTCCAATGATCTTCCAATAATTTTATCCCATCCTTATAATGGTTTTCCGGAAGCTCTGCAAAATAACCGTCTAAGGCTGCTATGGCCTCTTCATTCGACGAAAAATGGAATTGTTTGAGATTTCTGAAGAGATAGTAGTCACTGGGAGCCAAATCTGGTGAATACGGTGGATGTTCAAGCAATTCGTACTTTAATTCTTTGAATTTAGCCATCGTCAAAACACTTTTGTGAGCAGGTGCATTGTCTTGATGAAAAATTATTTTTTTCTTCTTTTAATCAGGTCTTTTCACACGAATTTTTTCATCCAGCTGATCCAAAAGGCTGCAATAATATTCAGAGTTGATTGTTTTACCTTTCTGAAGATAATCAATCAACAAAATTCCTTTTGCATCCCAAAAAACTGATGCCATAACCTTCTTTGCTGATCGTTGTGACTTCACCTGCTTTGGAGCTGAACAACCAGCTTCAGTCCACTGTAAACGTTCTTGTTTCAATTTAGGATCATGGTGGTAGATCCAAGTCTCATCCATAATTATAAAACGACGCAAGAAGTCGGTTTTATTCGGCTTAAAACGCTCCAAATTACGCTGAGAAATTTGTTTTCGATCCAGTTTTTGTTGAATTGTTAATGTGTGCGGCACTAACTTTCCAAACAGTTTTTTCATACGTAATTCTTCATGTAAAATTTGGAGTACTCGTTCGTCTGAGATGCCTATGGCATTAGCAATATCACGCTTAGTCAAACTTGGATCTTCACTAACCATATTATGTACCTGCTCAATGATTTCTGCTGTGGTTGCAGTTTTTAGTCGTCCTTCGCGTGGATCGTCTTCAAGGCTGGTACGACCACGTTTAAATTAACCAGCCCAAAATTCAACGGTGCGTTTTGCAGGTGAGGACTCCTTATACACTTCTAATAATTGATCAAAAATTTCCATTGCTTTTAAACCCTTCAAAACAAGGAATCTAAAAAAATTCAATGACACGTCAACTTCAAATGGCTTGTAAACAAAGAAAGAATTGACAGAATGACTTGCAACTTTGCAAGGACAGTTATACCAACTTGAGAAAAAAAAGTTTGGATCTAGCAGTGCCATCTCTTGGTGAGCGCAGGAACTTTTCAACCAACCTGTAGTACAATGAAATTCGTATATAAAAAAAATTAGTAAGCGTAACTAAATTTTAGTAAATTGCAATTTAAAATCGATTCGCTTAAATCAGCAACAAATTTTACTAAAATTAGTAAAAGAGAAATAGCGAGAAATTTAATAACTGCTGCTAAACAACTAAAGTTTAGTAAAATAAATTAGCTCTAATCAACAAAAATGTTTGATTAATATTAGGAAACTAATCTCAAAGAATTGTAAAATATAGAAAAAATATTATTAAAGGAGATTCAAAAGACAAAAAAAAAACACATTTCCATGCTCAATGTTAAAAAAAAATTAAAAGTTCTACTTTGAACCGATTTTCAGAATTATCTGTCCACTAGCAAAAACTGACTTAAAAATATTTCTATCGGTTCAAAAGTTACAGAATTTTGGCTAACGAAAACTGATTCTGAGACACTGTGCTCCATCGGAGTTGATATAAATTTGGGCTAATTGATTACATTTTGCATAACTGTGCATATAACTTATTGTGTCACGTTGTCAATTAAGGCTTGATGTTCTTCTTTAACTCCTTCAAGGTGAGGGGCTTGTTCGCGTACACCAACGTTTTCAAATATATCCAGAAGAAGAAATCCGTGACAGTCAAATGGAGAGATCTGGCTGGACAAACCAAATCACCGTAACGCAAGATTTAACGGGCTGGGAACCAAGTCCTGTCGAAACCACATGTGCTCATCAACTTTCGGTGAGAAAAATTCAGCCAACATTGCTCTATAGCGATCGCTATTCATCGTAATAGCGTTACCCTCGGCTTCTTTATAAAAATAAGGTCCAATTAAATTGCACACCACTTCATGAATTAGCGTCGATTTCCATATCCCAGAACCGAGATTTTTGCTTATTGACGTAGACGCTGAGATAAAAATGAGCTTGGTCGCTCATAAACAATTTTGATGGAATCCATCCACTTCGTCGTTGAGTTCGAAAATCGCGGTTCCAATTCAAACTGACACACGATGTCATTTGCAAAAATTGCAACACTTTTCAAAAGGTTGATACTTTTGCCCCACGTTGTACATCAGTTTCACTTTTTTCTGTTATCGATTTGACAATTGCTTGCTATCATTTTATTGCACGTGAAGGTACCGGATAAATAATTGTAAAATTGATGGGAAATTGGAAAACAATGAAAAATATATTACCTTGATCGTGGCTTTAATTTAGCATCACTACTGGAGGCTGGATCAACAGCATCGACTAGGCTGGATTTCTTATCACTGGAAATGGATGGACTGGCATTGCGATTTTTATCTGAAAATGTAAAAGAATATAGAAATGAATTAAAGAATGAGATTTTGAAGTATTGTGAGATTTTCTAGAAATCTGTGGGAAAAGGGGTCAGTTGAAGTTCGAGCTTCTGTTTAGTGACTGGTGCAAACAGGAGCGGTATAAAAAGATCTGCCCCGTGACCAGTAAAAACCGGCCTGAATGTATCTACGCCGTGACTGGTGAAATAAAACCAATGTGAAAGTGCCTATCCTGTGAACAGTCTCGTGATCGTTGAATAGAAGACCGGCTTAAAAAAACCTATCCCGTTTCTGTTGAAAACAGATCCAGCTACAATATGGCGTACAGTTACGTCGGAAAAGGTGAATAAACTTTTTTTTTCGAAGGAGTCGGTGGTTACACTATTACGGTAAATAGCGACCGCTATAGAGCCATTCTGGCTCAATTTTTAGGATTTAGAGGACATGTGGACCACTTGTCATGGTACACGCGACACAATGCGTGTTTAAAAAGGATGCCTTTAAAGCGAGTGTAATTTCGCGTTTCGGTGACTTTAATATCCTGCACTTCTTCTTCTAGAGATATTTAAGTTCGTTGGTGTACGCGCACAAGCCTTGAAACTTGATGGAGTTAAAAAACATCATTCGAGCCAAAATTGGCAACTTGACATCACAAATCCTGTCCACAGTTATGCGAAATGTAATCCAAAGAGCCCAAATTTGCATTTAAGCCGACTGCCGTCATTTGTCAGACTTAATTTTCCACAATTAATTGCAAACAAAATTTATAAGTGCGAGTAAACATAATCAGTTAAAAACCAAATGAGTTTTGACTTTAAACAAAAGTTATAGCGAAAGAAAATCAGATGATGATTTTTGCCCCACCGTGTAGTTTGTACTGACCTATAATATTTTAGTGGAGAAATAACATAATGTTATATATAAAGAGATATGATTTGGTCATCTTGGATAAATCAGGAACTATAGACTGCTAACATAAAAAAAATAACGTGAAATTCTGAGCTCAATTTCAAATTGAAATTCAAATTTAAAAAACTCAATATTAGAAAAAATTATTGTTTAGAATTATATCAAGTTATATCGAATTGTTTCATCGAATTAGATGAACCGATTTTTCGGATAAAATTATATTAAATGAGATCTCACGGTATCCCATAAGATCAGAATATATATGGAATTTTTCGAATCAAATAAGAAATGGGTTAGTTTCCATTATAAGATATGTGTTTTTGTATAATCACATAACTGGTAATGTTTTTCTACACTGGGAACATAATTTGCCCTAATTGTATGTTGTTCAAACAAATCAAATGTTGCCTTTAACGTTCAAGGGTTAAATTTAATATAATCATGTATAATGTTTACATACATTAAAATGGTTTGTTATTTGAGATGATATTGGGATGATGCTTATAATATGTTTACTTTAAAAAGTTTTTGGATATTTTTTGAAAAATTCTCTATATTTTTTGATAAAAATCGAAAACGAACAGGTTTTCAGTTTTTGAATGGAACAGAATAGCGACCCCATAATTCTGAAAGGGTATGTTGAGAAGATCATTTTTGTAGAACAAACTTATAGTCCAGCACGTCTGGGTTTTTTTTACAGTGGGTCAAAGTTTTCATTGTTCGGTCGAAGGGAGCATTATACTATATGAAAAAAATGCTGTAAGTTAATGTCTGAGAGAATTCTTATGGTCAGAGTTGTATTGTGGAATTGTATGAGGATTTATTTTTGTGGAAGATCTTAACCCTCTAACTGGTCTCTTTATGTGTCAATTTGACCCTTTTTTCGAGAAAATCAAAAAATATCCTTTAAAAAAGGACATTTAAGGATTTAAATATTCTACGAAAATGTTTGCCGGAAAATTTCAGTGGGGGTCACCAAGACTCCAATGTTGTAAATAAAGCTCTTAACGCTTAATTAGTAAAATTATACACCAACATATACAAAACAGGTAAAAACGGCGTCAAGTTCGGCCGGGCCAAACACTGAGTTCTCGCGTCTAGTCAGCTGTGACTTACAAATCGGGTGTGATATTTATTAAAATTAATAATAAAAAATAAAAAAAAAAATTCAAGCATAAATGAGCTACTAAGCAGTACATATCGGGTGTGATTTTTACTAAAATTAATATAAAAAAAGAAAAATTAAAGCTTAAATAAGCATGGCGGATTCTGTTTGCAAATTAAGAGATTGGTTTTGTTTTATTTGTGGACATTTTACGCACCATCAAAGCAGAAGAAAGATATTCCCTACAATTGAAGAACCACATTTTCTTTTCTTTGGAATACGATTTTTATCTGAAGCTTGGATACCAAAAACCGTATGTACTACTTTCGAAAGTGGTCTTTTGGTACTAAGGCGCTGCCATTTCCTGCGCCTATTACATGGATTGAACCTGAAGATCACAAATCAGATACATGCTATTTCTGCGTAAATTACAAATTTGGTGGAAGCCAAAGGCACTACGCGATAATGACATACGAAGCAACAAATAATCATTTTACCAGAAGTGCGCTGTGAATAGAGTATTCAAAAACCGAAACCGGAAACCGGTCGACCGGTTTCTTTTTTTTTAAAAAACGATCGGTTTCGAATATTTTGTAAATTCGAAGAAAACCGAAAACCGGTCTTTTTCGTTGGGTTAACCGGTTTTTTTAATTACATCACCAACTGGGTTACTTGGTCTCTTTTATTTTTCCGAACACTCTTATAATCGTTTGGTTATGAAGATTTAGATATAAGTCTGATAGATTCCGATGAAGACTTAACTTTGGATATTCCAAATTCAAATAGTTTGATTTAAATAACACAATAAACAGTATTCTAATCCTAAAAAAGAGACTGTACAAAATCATTCATCATTATATGATGATTTCAAATATATTGATAAATGCGACAAAAGAACTAAAAAGTTGGAAAATTTATATAATTGCCTCTTGACTATTTGTCCAACATCTAATATTGGTGAAAGGGTATTTTCCACTTCTAGCTTTATCAAAAGCAAACAAAAAACTGTCTTAAAACGAAACATTTAAATTGCATATTATTTCTAAAATATTATTTTAGAACTGAAAAATAGATTTTCTTTTTACATATTTAAAATGTAATATTAAAAAAACGTTATAAACGTTCAATTTACTAACGTACCTAATTTTACCCAATTTACAAACTTAATGATCTCTATTCATTTGATATGAATATAGTTTTATAATATTATTTTTTAAGATATATAAAAAAATATTAAAACTAATAAATAAAATGTTGAAATGAAATACAAATAAAAAAATATTATATAATATTTTTTTTTTTTTTTCAAAGAATGTATTTTTTTATTTTTGTTACTTTATGTATTAAATTTCTATTTTTTTTGTTTGTAATTAAAACAATTAACAAATTATATAAGCTTTTTATTCAAGTTAAAAAAACCGAAAAAACCGGTTGACCGGTTTTTTCTGCAAAAACCGAAACCGAAACCGGTTTTTTTAAAATTCGATTTTTCGAAGAAAACCGAAACCGGTTTTTCCAAAAGGCCGGTTTTTTGAATACTCTAGCTGTGAAGGTGTTCCGTTGCCTCAACCGCCTACACATACATTTTCGGCCAATATGACAGTCGCCAATACAGAAATAACAGCGGCGGTTGAAAACATATCAGATATAAGTTACTTGCCTTTTATTAAAAATATGTCCTAATTTGATAGACCAAGCTTATTTTGAAGATCTTGTAAGAGATTTAGGACTAACAAAAGAGAAAGCTGAAATATTATGTTCCAGATTGGAAAACCGGAATTTGATAAAAGCCGATGTAAATGTTACATTTCCAAGAAAAAGACACGCCGATCTGGAAAGTTTTGAAGCATAAATATAAATATGTACATACTATAATAAACCACTATTAAAACAAAATTATAATTTTGTTATAGAAGTTGGCGTGTAATTTTGCCAATTAATCGTAAAGAGCTTTATTTACACCAATTGTGTCTTTGGTGACCCCCACTGAAATTTTCCGGCAAACATTTTCGTAGAATATTTTAATCCTTAAAGGTCCTTTTTTAAAGGATATTTTTTGATTTTCTCGAAAAAAGGGTCAAATTGACACATAAAGAGACCAGTTAGAGGGTTAAGATCTTCCACAAAAATAAATCCTCATACAATTCCACAATACAACTCTGACCATAAGAATTCTCTCAGACATTAACTTACAGCATTTTTTTCATATAATATAATGCTCCCTTCGACCAAAAAATGAAAACTTTGACCCACTGTAAAAAAATACTCAGACGTGCTGGACCATAAGTTTTTTCTACAAAAATGATCCACTCAACATATACTTTCAGAATTATAGGGTCGCTATTCTGTTCCAAAAATGCTGTTGGACAGTGTTATTATATATTGATTTGTATTGCACAGAACTTTTAATTTAGGTACTAAATTTTTTTTTTTTTGAAAATATAGAAAATCCGATCGTTTTCGATTTTCATCACATACCTGAACAATTGATTTAAATATGATTTTTTTTTCTCTGTGTACCTTCATATATGCAACCGCAAAGTGCATTCATGTGAAAGAAGTTAAATTTATATAATATCGCATATATGTACATACTTAAAAAACAATTACACTTATGCTCATTAGGGTGACAATGAAAAATCATCTTTAGATTTTCGCTGATTTCCGGATTGAATATTGTAACAATTGGTCTAAAATTGAGATGGTGAAAATTTGAGCCTATTTGAATAACTATAAACCGTGCATTATTTTTGAGATTAAAGTTTCTGAAATTTGGAATAAATTAATTAAATATATATAGTTTTCAACGTCTTTTCTAATAAATTTTAGTATGGCGAACATAAATATGAAAACATTTTTGAAATCAGCTAATACTACGTTCATACTGAACCCAAAAAAACGTATTTTCGTTTTTTTTAGTTTTCGCTTAAAAATTTGTATAAAATTTAAAAATCGAAAACTTGTCAAAAATGACAAAAACTAAAATCGAGTTTCAATTAAGATATTTGTAAATACAGTTAAAAATTTAATTGAATTTGTACCAGCAAAATAATTTGTTATATGAATTAATTTTTAAAACATATCAATTAAACTTTTAATCAAAAATTTTTAACATTTTCAATTAGAGTCTTAATTATATCCATTATAACTTTAATTAAAGTTCTAACCAAAAATCAATTAAAATTTTAATAAAATTTTTTGTTGAAATTCCAGATTCAAGTCAATTAAAATTTTAATGAAATTTTCAATATTTTTTTTGATTTGATTTATTTATTTGTTTTGATTTCTAAATATGTACATACTTAGTACCAAATAGTACATAGGGAGTAATTATACTTTTGAGGTTCCAATACTATGGTACCAACTTGATCATAACTGGTGCATGTGTATTCTCATGTTCCCATTTTCAAAGTTGAAATACCCAAAAATCCTTAATGAATTCTGTAGCAGCCGCATTATTTTTATTGTTATATATATTTGATACGACATTTATAATTTAAATTCATTTGGTTTGATTAATTTTTTTTCGATTTAATATTGTTTTAATATTGAGTGCATTTATTTTATTTTACATGTCTGTATTCAGTTAACGAATTTATTTGTAACGGAATTGTTGATTTGCTTATGTTTTGTTTCTTAGTTATTTTAATAATATCCCAGCAAAATAAATAACTTCTTTCATTGCTTCCTAAACTTCAGTTGGCATTCTTTTGTGATTTTTGGGTGTTATTCTAAGGCACTTCTAAAAGCATTCATGTGTTCATATTTCAAATGCAGTGATCTGGATATAAACCCGATGCATATCTTAAAATATCACTCTTCATTACTTCTAATGCATAAGTTATAGTATATCGTATATTTTGTGAATCTTAAGCATTTATTCAAATTAAGAAAATAGTTGTGATGAACTTTTTTAATTTTTTTATTAAATCATTTTTTATATTTTAGTTTAAAATTTTATGAGGGTTAGAATTTATGCAGTTCTGCAATTTTTATAAAAGTTTTGAAAAATCAAGAAAAACAGATTTTTTTAACTTTAATTGAAACTATCCGGCCTGTCATTTGCATTTTTCAGCCTTAAATATTTATGACGACGCAATCTGTGCATTTTTGCATTATGTATTTTATTTAACACTATATCATTTCCAGTTTTAATTCAGAATTTACCAAAATAATAATTTAAAAATTGTGCAAAAATTATTTAAAATTGTTCAAAAATATTTTAAAATTGTCTAAAAGTGTTTCAAAATTGTACAGCCAGTTTTTAAAGTATCCAAAAATATTTTAAAATTCGCCTAAAAATGCATTAAAATTTTTGAAAAATTTTACAAAAATGCTTTTTCTCTAATGCAGAATTATTTATTTGTTTTAATAAAAAGTATTTTTAAATCAATGCATAAATTTCGCTTCTTTAAACTTATTTTTCTGCATTCTTATGAATTAAATTTTCATCAAAGCTTAAATATTACAAATTATATGAACATTTTCCACTCATGCATCAGAATACCTAATCATTGTATTATCATTGCTTCCTTAGAGTAAAGTATGAGTAATGCTAGTAGCTACATTTGAATACTTCCTATGACACGCTAATGTTAAATTCATCTATGAAACCATTAGAAAAGAAGTGATGCTTTTATTGCTTCTTTGTTCGCTCTCTTGGATTAGTCCTGTTGTTTTTCATGTTCAGTTAATGTAAAGTGTGTGCACTGAATTTAATAACTCTAAACTCTCTTTTTTAAATTCAGAAGTAACTTTTCCTTTCCTTATTATATTTTTTTAAAGCTATAAATTAAATATTTTTATTTCAATAAATTCATTCGCTTATGATCGTTCGATCAAGGAAGAAATTATAATTGTAAAAGTGGAGTTTTTAAAAACAAATAAATTAAACAAATAAATTAAAATTAAATGTGGACAGATTTGGATTTTTAAAGTCTCATTTCACCCATTTTTATAAAATTAATAAGCATTTTCCCAGCTTGGACTTTTAAGTCAGGTTAGGGTTTGCTCTATAAATTAAAACAAATAATATCTACTAAGAAAGGATAAATTCCTTTTTCCTACAATTGTTAAATAATTAAATTTTCCTTTTTTCTTAATTGATTTTTCGAAGATTTTGTTTGCTGAAAATTAAAAATAAATATTCTAGAAAAATGGATGGCCTCATAAACGAATTAAAGTTTTAACAAAAAAGCAAAGTCCTGTTAATTGTTTAAATTATTTTCTACTTTAATCGATTAATATCAAATTCAGGGAATCAATTTGATTTTTGTTGATTATTTTCATAGAATCAATCAAATTGATTAAATTTTAAGAAATCAAATAAACAAAAATTATTCCCGAACAGAGAATCACAAAATAAATTATTCAATCGAGTTAAAATAAAATCATTAATATGAAGTGATTATAATTTATTCATAGATTCATATTAGTATGAAATAAAATAAATTATCAAGCTCTGCATTAAAACTGAAAAGTCATTAATTTACCAGAATTAGCTTTCGATTTGAAAAATCTATCCAAATTAATTAATTTTTTTTATCAATAAATTTCAAATTCTAGGGCAAAATTCCCTTGTCTAGCAACACTGATGGGTATGCACTAGGGTGCTACAACCTTGTATGGAGCAAACAAAAATGTCAGTTATTGACAATAATTTTACCCTTAAAATTCCGTTACCAATATATTTAAAATACCGTTACCTTTAAAATATCGATACCGAAATAAATACTTTTAACAAAATAATCTAAAAGCGTGTAACCCTAACCAATAACCGCATTGTTTCGGTTACCAACCATGTTTAAATTCGATGATTTTTATAAATAATTACTACGAATATATAAAGTATATAAAAAAACTACTGAGAATCTGTAATTTTTCAATGGGCAAAATAATTCTAAAACATTCATTGACTAGAAAATCCTGATTTTAGAATCTAGCCAACACATTTCTCAGCGCTCGGACATTATGACTTACTTATAAGCAGAAAAGAAAAATAAGCTTGTTTTGCTGTTTCTGCTTTTTTTCTTCCTTTTTTACTCATATTTCCTCTTCTGCTTCTTTTGGATTATCTAGTTTTTAGCTTTAATTGTTTTTTTTTCAAATTTTTTGCCTCAGTGCTTTTTTCCAATAAAAAAATTTTTTTTCTGCTAGTTTTTTGAAGTGTTTTTCCCTAACTTTTTACTTTTACTGGTTTAAAAAAATATTCACCCTTATTCTAGTTGTCGTTATCAATGTCGTCGTCGTTTTTGAGTCAATATCACTTTGCTTCGACGTCGACATCACTTCGACACCAAATTGGTATTTAATAACAGTGTTGTAACGACGTTGACAGTTTATCGATTTAAACAAAAACACATCTCTAAAAATTGAGTCGGCAGATTTATTTTGTTTATTATTTTTGCGAAAAAATGTTTTTTATGTGTAACTTAAATTCTGATACCAGTGATGAAGAAAATAAAGAAAATCTAGTATTGGAAAGAAGACTTCTCATACAGAAATTCAATATCTTTAATCTGCCGGATAACGAGTAGCAAAATCAAAGTCTGTTACTTTAAGGAATGTTAATCTTCTATTCTGGAAACAATAACACCTAATTTTAAAACCGGAGTCAAGTCAACATTTATTTACAAAACAATAAAGTTGGCAGCTACATTTATATTTTTAGCACAGGGGTCGTACCAGCTCAGTGTTGGAAAGGACTTTAGCTTAGGGTTCAGCTGTTTCTGAAACTGTTGAAGATTTGCCACAGCTTCCTTCAGCGGGCTCAATATAAATTGCTTGAATCTTCCGCCACCTATAGCATTACACTCGGCTTTGTTGGCTACCATTTTCTTTTAAACTTTAAATTTTAAGTCTCGCCAAACCTATAAATAAATTTTATTATATTTTTATAATGCACTTTATATGATCATGCTTTCTTTACCTTCTGCCAACCATCTCACATGATTCTCGGTGGGCCAAGTGCATTTAATAAATTTGATATTTCTTCCCATTTTTTCCGTTTTTTTTTCAGTCATTACTTTTCCTCAAGTCGTTACTAAAAATTGTGTCCACAAAATCAGAGTCGTTTCAAGACAATATCGACACAAGACAACATTGTCTTGTGTCGATGACGACAACTAGAATAAGGGTGATTATTTCTGCTAGTTTTTTGTTTGTTTTTTTAAGCTTTTTTGCCAATATTTGTTTCTTTAAATCATTGAATTTTGCTTGTTTTTGTCTTCTTTGCTTATAAGACTCTAATATATGATAATTTTCAGAGCGCTGAAATTTTGGAATATTTTAAATATATACATTAGACCGTACCTCAAAAAAAAAAGTTCACCGTACACCCTCAAATATAAAGTATTTTAACAAGAAAATTTCGAAAATGTTTTTTTTTTGGCCGAACGTAGGGGTCGCCATTTTATATTTTTCTTTATATCTTCGCCATTTACCGTCGGATCTTAAAGTGTTGTATATCAATGTTTTTTGTCTCGCGGAGACCGATGTTTTCCTCGAAGGAGCCATTGACCTCAAGTAACCCGTTCTAGTATTAACGCACCAGATCTCAGTTGCTACCACCTTAATGAACTACCCTAATATTTTAAAATGAAAGCTCGCAAAAAAGCAATAAACTTTTGCTAGGAAAGTATTCCAATAATTCCAGCGGATCTAAAGAAAAGCATATGAGTTTTTGGGTATATTAATTTTTGACAAAACAGCGAAGTGTTAAAGTCAAAATATCTATTTTTTATACTCGTAAAGAAACAGCTCTAAGTCAAAAAGTATTTGACCTATCAAAAACTCCTACGCGCATCCATAGATAATTTAGTTTTCCATATGCATTATAAATTTCAGAGAAATCCATCAAAAATTGATTAAGTAATGCTGCGTGCCGTGGACCTCTTTTGTAAATATACTATCATTTTGTAAAACTTTGTGTAAAACAAATATTTTTTGTACTCCTTCATAAATCTTGTGAAAACCAATCTTTGTTAACACATCTCCGTAAATAAAGAAAATAAAAAAAGGAAGTTTTTATATATAGGCTTTTTACGTAGGTTTTACCCCTTAAGTAGTATAAAAGGGTGCTTGAGGTCAATGATTTTCGATGTAACAAAATGATGACAAAAAAATTAAAAATGCCCTACATTCGGCAACAAAAAAAATTAAAAAAAAAAATAAAATAATAGTTCCGCTGGAATTATTGGAATACTTTCCTAGCAAAAGTTTATTGCTTTTTGGCGAGCTTTCATTTTAAAATATTAGGGTAGTTCATTAAGGTGGTAGCAACTGAGATCTGGTGCGTTAATACTAGAACGGGTTACTTGAGGTCAATGGCTCCTTCGAGGAAAACATCGGTCTCCGCGAGACAAAAAACATTGATATACAACACTTTAAGATCCGACGGTAAATGGCGAAGATATAAAGAAAAATATAAAATGGCGACCCCTACGTTCGGCCAAAAAAAAAAAACATTTTCGAAATTTTCTTGTTAAAATACTTTATATTTGAGGGTGTACGGTGAACTTTTTTTTTTGCCTGTAAGGTGGTACGGTCTAATATACATACTTAATTAATCCTAGAAAGTTCAAAAATTCACCCAAAAAAAACAAAAAACAAAAAACGCTCACAAAGTGACTTAATCTGCAAAGCAAGGCAGGGTTTAAAGGCTATTTTAATAGTGATTTCAGACTCGAACTGTACTCTGCGAGTCTTCAAATTTAAGGGGTTCAAGTAAATTTTCTTAGAACTTTTTCTATGGGAGAAATGAAAAAAAAATCTTGTGGATTGGCAGACAATACCCCTAAAATACTGTTATCGATTCAATACCCTTTCAACTGACTATCGTTACCCTTAAAATACCATTACCGAAATAACTGAAAAAATCGTTATCCTTAAAATACCGTTACCGAAATAATAGAAAATATCGTTACCCCTAAAATACCGTTACCGAAATAACTGCAAAAATCGTTATCCCTAAAATAACGTTACCAAAACAATAGAAAATAGCGTAACCCTTACCGATAGCCGGCATTTGTTTCGGTTGCCATCCATGGTAATAAGAGAAAAAGTTGTCGAAAGTCTTAAGATTTTTGTAACTGAGCATATTTTTAAAAATTAACTCGTTTTTGAAAACGGTTTTTGAAGCTCTTAGCAGGATGCATTTGCGGACCCCTAGGGGTTCGCTATCCCCCATTTGGCTTAGAATCTGGCATATTTTTAATTATGTTATAATACGAATGCCGGTAATTTCAAGCAATATATACCTACCGTGTAGACGACCAGTGCTTAGATACGAACAAAAACTAATAGATATCTTAGCACTGGTAGGTATCTATTACTTGAAATTACGGGCATAAGTAGCACAATGATCCGCTCGGATTTTGTTAAAATTCAGAAAAAGTATTTCCCCATACATTACCACCCTAATATTCATATAATTAAATGTGGTATACGATATGTGCAGAATCAGCATATTGTCTCTACTGTAACTATGTGCAGCTTTTAAGGATATTACTTTTAAACTGAAATACAAATAAAGATGGAAAAATGAAGATACCTCTACTAATTTGAAAAAAAGCTCTTTAAAAATCTTAAAAATATAAGAATTGTAGGCTATATTTGTTAGAGCTTTTTTCACTTATTTTGCTTAATTTTGAAGGTTTTTACTTATTTTGCAAACTTAAGCTTATTTTAGCTTTTTTTCCCAACATTGTTTGACTTTAAAAGTTGCGAGGAATTTAGCATTTAATTAAATACAATTTCTTTTTATAAAGGCACATTTACAGGCGAGAGAAAACTGCTTAAGCATAAAAAGACACCCCTAAATAGCTTAAATCATTCGCAATAGATCTATTTATAAGTGTTTTTTGTTTGCTCTATCTCTAACAGTTTGCTTTGACGTGTAAGTAAATGTGCTTTAATGGTTTTAATGAGCAAAGCAGGTAATGAAAATTTAATTAACTATAATGGCCTATTTTTTAATTTTTTGTGATTATTTTACTATTCTTTTGGAGCTTTTTGTTGCTAAGAGCTTAATAAAGCAAATTTTATTCGTTGGCCTAACAACGACCATAGTTTAATACAGGATTTTATAATCTATTGATTAGTTTATTTAAATAATTTTTATTCTTTAAGATTTTTCAGTTCGCTACAAAGAGTTAACTTCCCCTTTAAATATATGAAATGAATATGTACATACATTTTCCACTAATTTGGTTGCAGCCTTAACTGATGTAAAACTTTTCCTGCTGCACTACTTTAATTACAATTTTAACAAACAAATCTTGATTTTAATTTCTACATTTAATGCAAAAAATTTTAAAACTTACTTCACATCAAACTAAACAAAAAAAAAAAAAATTGTTAAATGCAAAAAGTTATTAAACTTGTAAAAAAATCTAATTAACATTATATAAACTAGAGAAGTTTTGCATATTACTTGAATCAACATTAATATTTCACAGGACGAAATTATTTAAAGAAATTATACTTTCCAAAATATGTTAAACACAAAAGAAGTCAACGTTTTTTTTTTGTAGCGACTTTAATCAAGCGACTTTAATCAAGAAAATTTGAAAGTCCAACCTTGTAAATCTTTTTTAAATTAACAGCCTCGTACTTCGTTATTTAAAAAAATGACGGAATATAAAGGGTGGTTAAATTTTAAGGGCCGATGTTGATTTTGAATAAAACACAAATTGTCATTTCTTTTTATTATGATAATATGGTATGGTTCAATTAAGTATGTATGGAACAAAATATCGGCCAAATGGCCGCCGCGACCTCGGCGGCACACCTCCATCCGATGGTCCAAATTTTCGATGACGCTGGGGCATAATTGAGGTTCTATGCCGTTAATGTGCCGAATTATCTCATCCTTTAGCTCCTGAATTGTTGCTGGCTTATCGACGTACATCTTTTCTTTCAAATAACCCCAAAGAAAGAAATCCAACGGTGTCAAATCACATGATCTTGGCGGCCATTGACATCGCCACCACGTGAGATAACACGGCCATTGAATTTGTCGCGCAAAAGAGCCATTGCTTCGTTAGCTGTGTGGCAAGTAGCACCGTCCTGTTAAAACCATATATCGTGCACATCAATATCCTCAATTTCGGGCTTCTAGAATTCCGTTATGATCTCGCGATAGCGAACACCGATGGCGAGTCGAGGTTGACGGCTATTCTGCCACACTATTGCGAACAACAGCAATGTTTTCCGCAGAACGAACTTGGCGAGCATGCACAGGTGTTTTCTCATTTCCTACAGACCCGATTTGCAGAAATATGTGCACAATTATTCCGATTGTGGAGACATTTGGTACATTATGCCGAACAAAAAAATCACGAAGTGCATAATAAGCCTGAATAACTTTAACGCGTTGCTCGATTGTGTATCTTTCCATGGTTCAAATTGAGTTAGTTTGAAATTGAGAAATGTCAAATGAAATGCAGGAAAAACTTGACGTTTAGGTGTGGTTCTTATTCAACATCGGCCCTTAAAATTTAATCACCCTATATTAAGAAGAAAATTTAATTCTTTCTTCTTAGGATTTTCCTTTTTAAATAAATTTGTTTAACCTGGATGTTTCAATTTAAATGGTTGGATATACCACTAAAAGAGCCTTTTTTAAACCTATTTTTGCCAGACTTTCAATGAAACTTCAAAAAAAATTCCTTTTCATTGAATAAGTCCATAGCCCAGGGAAGATGTCAGCTTTCTAGCAGAAGGCGTTTGGGCAGGATATTCCTCTATTTGTTCCTTACCGCAAAAAATTTAAAAAATCCCGTCTTAGAGAATGTATGTAGGTCCACGGTTGTAGATCAGCGGTTGTGCTAAAAAAACTAAAAAAAATATGATTGTCCCCAAAATAAAAAAAAAAATGTTTTTCTGTCTTCGGTTTTTGGGGCCGGGTCCCTAGAACCGTTACGCATAGTAACATATAAGTGTAGATACTCAAATGACGGAAATTTTCTCAGGATTTCGAAAATGTATCTTGTTTCATGATCCATTGAAGACCCAATGAGGTCTACTTTTTATATAAATTTTTTTTTTTTTTAAATTGCTCGATTTTTTTCAGCACAAAGTTAATGATTCTTAACAAAATCAAAAATTTTTCAAAAAGATTTTTGTCTACAGCGCTAAGTCAATCACACAAATAAATAAAAATTTGCTCATTTTTTTGAAAAAAAAAAAAATGTTCTCAGCGGCACTACAACAAACACACATATAATTTTACGCTTTTTTTACCAAAACAAAACTATTTCCCAAAAAAAATTTAAATTTTCTAGAAAAATTCGCGCAATTCACAAATAGTTCTACTTTTTTCCACCAACACAAAACTATTTCCCAAAAAAATTTATTATATTATATTTTCTTTATTCGATTTTCAATATTATATTATATTATTCTTTTAAATTGAGCTTAAGATCTTTTAACAAAAATAATTATTATTTATTTTTTTCTTCCAATATTTCGTCTCCACATTGGGTGACTTCTTCAGGGAAATAATAAAATTGTTTTTTTTTTTTGAAAAAAATTATATTATTTCCCTAAAGAAGTCACCCAATGTGTAGACGAAATATTGGAAGAAAAAAAAAGAAATAATCATTAATAATTTATAATTGAGCATTTTCATCGATGAATTTAACATGGGCTTGTCATAGGGAGGAAGCATTCTTTTTTTGATTCTGTGAATGTTTTTGATGATTTAAAAGTTTAAGCATTTTACCAAAACAAAAAGTACGGGTAAGTTCTGATAAAAAGATAAACACATTAACTCTCTCATGAACGCTCTCATTTACCCAATTTCGTTATAAGAAACGCTTTTGGTCTAATTGGATTCCGGCGGGCACCCGCGGTAACGTACACAAAATTAAAGAAAGTATAGCAAAAATCTGCCTAAAATGTACTTTTTTCATAATTAAACAACTTTTTTTTTAAATATTACAATTAGAGTATTCAAAAACCGAAACCGAAAACCGGTCAACCGGCTTCTTTATTTTTAAAAACCGATCGGTTTCGAATATTTTGTAAATTCGAAGAAAACCGAAAACCGGTCTTTTTTGTTCGGTTTTTTTAATTACATCACCAACTGGTCTCTTTTATTTTTTCCGAACACTTTTATAATCGTTTGTTTGGTTATGAAGATTTAGATGTAAGTCTGATGGATTCCGATGAAGACTTAACTTTGGATATTCCAAATTCAAAAAGTTTAATTTCTGATCTAAATAACACAATAAACAGTATTCAAAATCCTAAAGAAGGGACTGTACAAAATCATTCATCATTATATGATGATTTCATATATCTTGATAAATGCGACAAAAGAACTGAAAAGTTGGAAAATTTATATGTCTTTGGACTATTTGTCCAACATCTAGTATTAGTGAAAGAGTATTTAAACGAAACATTAAAACGAACCATTTAAATTGCATATTATTTCTAAATTATTATTTTAGAACTGAAAAATAGATGTTGTTTTTACATATTTAAAATGTAATATTGAAAAAACTTATTTAATGCCAAACGTTTTAAACGTTCAATTTACAAACTTAATGAATTTTTGAGGTATTATATTAAAAAATAAATAAATAAAATCTTGAAATGAAATAAATATTAAAAAATTTTTTTTAGTCTGTAAACGCATTAATGTTTTATTTATTACGCCGCTTAGATGCCAATAATCTCCCGATTAAATAAAAATACAAGAGTGAAGTTATTTGATGTTTTTGGACTTAGCATATTTGCATTTCATGATTTTTTTTTGTGGACTTACCATATTTGATTATAAAGTGGTATTATTGTTATTTTAAAGAAACAAATAGTTATTATGCTTCTTTATTTTTATTAATTAGAAAGAAAACAAAAGAAATAAAAAAAAATATTTCACAAGTTGTAAATTAAAAAATTAAATGTAAGGGAATTAATGTAATAGTTTTAAAAATAACACAAAAATAACAGTCTTTTCATTGCTCTTAACAAATGGGGTATTGTTTATAAAAAGTTATGCTGCGTACAAGGTGAACATAATGTGCTACTCATGCGGTAATTCATCATAATATATTTGGTGGTCCTTGGGTAGACTTGCTTTTAAATATTGGATGTCTTCGTATTTTTTGGCAGTTATTTTTCTTCTTTCTGCGTATAGTCCAAGGAAGTTTGAAAAATGCATAGCTTCTACACTTTTGTTTATTTTTTGGGGTAAAGTACTCCAGTCATGCTGAAATCGGAGTTTAAAAAATACTTCGCCATTTGGAGTATATTTCATACCACGAATATCCGTCACCTTCGCATCGCCTTTTCCATGACCAGGTCGAATACTTTTAAGAAATCGAATATTTTTAAAACTTTTAAAAAACGTATGATCCAAATACATGACATCATAGGGCAATACTTTGATTAGTGCCAATACTATTTTTGTGGCCTGATCACACAATTGTAATATTCACCTGCCACTAAATTTTATTGATTATTTTTTTGATATCGTTGTAACAAATTACAATAATAGTTTTATTATTATTAGTATTAAATAATAACTGTTTTTAGTACAGTGGATTTCCGATTTAACGAACAATTGATTGACAGCCCTGTTCGTTAAATCGAAAAGTTTGTTAATTTCAGTACTAAACAAAAAATATTTATTCATGCAAATTAAAAGGACAATTTATATCATATCATACTAAGCCCGTATTACAATTGCTAGATTTCCTATTGATTTTGTAGTGATGACAAATTGATGCATATTCTTACGGAAAAATAATGAGTGTGCGGAGTTCAACTATAGAAAATAAATGAGTATCTGTCAATATCAATCCAATATAAAATAAATGTAGTGTCATATGGGCTTTACTAAAAAATTTATTTTATAAAAAAATTAATCAAAAAGGAATTATTATATATAAAAAATTAAAAAAAGTAATTATTTAAAAAAATTTGTTATTGACGTTTGCTTTTGCGATTCTTTAAAAAAATTTTCAATGTTTCCTCTTGAAGATCTCGTAATATTTATGTTTTCGAATGCTTTGAAAAAATTCAAACTTTTATTTAACGATGTGTTCATCAAAAATTAAAAGAAAAAATCAAAGCTATATGGCAATACATATTTTTTATATGTATTTTTTTAAGTGTTCGTTAAATCGAGTACTATATTGGATTTTAATTCGTTATACACAGTACCTAATGTAAAAATTTTGCCTGTTCGTTAAATCGAGAGTTCGTTAAATCGGGAATCCACTGTATTTATTTTATTATAATTGTAATTTCCATTATTATTTTTGTCATAATTATTCATTTTCAGACAAACATAATTTGTTTTGCAATTCTGTGTGGACTTAACATGTTTGCGTACCACTGCGAAACGAAAGGGAAAAACGACATAACGGTATTTTGTTTTTTCTACATGATGTATTTTTGATTTTTCTATCACTCTGTAACAAAATCTCAATTTTTATAAAAATGGACTTAGCATATTTGCATGTTTGGCTAACGATATATATATATTCATTATATATTTTATACTTTAAAGACATCTGTATATACAGCCAAAAAAGTCCCTATAATATGCGCTGTATCCAGTAAAATGTCTTCAGTGTATATAGTAGATTAATGTAAAGTTTGAGGTCAGTATAACAAATTATATAAGCTTTTTATTCAAATTAAAAAAAACCGAGAAACACCGGTTGACCGGTTTTTTCTGCAAAAACCGAAACCAAAACCGGTTTTTTCAAAATTCGATTTTTCGAAGAAAACCAAAACCAGTTTTTTAAAAAGGCCGGTTTTTTGAATACTCCAATTACAATCACAAAAAAAACTGTTTATATAAAACCTCTCCTCTCTGAAAATTTCAGAATTTTCAGTTATGATTCTTTTGTATTTAAGTTACGGTCCTTTATAATTTATGAAAAGCAGCAATATGACCCACGTTGACAAATGCTTGCCCACCCCTGTTATATACACTGTGTAGTTATAAAGAGAAACCCCAAACTCGACATACTTTTGCGAAATTTTCTAAGAATTTTTAGAACTAATTTATTTACGCACTAATTTCCAATTAGTCAAATATTAAATAAATTTTTCTTTTCATAAATATTTGTACTATTTCACTTTTATTATGAATCAGATTTATCAGAGCATAAACATATTTATTGTAAAGAAATTTTGTTTATTGTTCAAAAGAAACAAAAACCTAGAAAAACAAAATATAAACGACAAAATATGAAACGAATTACCATTCTTTATTAAAGTTGAAAAAAAAACAACGGAAATTATAAGAAATTGTTGTTAAACTAGTAATTTTAAAAGATTCTTATTTGGTTTTATATAAAAAAAAGAAATAGAAACAAAGAAATAGAAAACATAAAACATATATTTTTCTTTAAGCAGCACATGGATGTATTTTTGTTTTCCTTTTCACTTTTCAACTATGGCCCAGTAGTTAAATTTGTATGGTCTAACGAAGGGTTTGTTAAACATCGAGAAAACTTCTATTACGATAACACCATTAATACTCTGGGCCGTTTAAAAATTGAGCACCTGAGCCGTAACACGCGAAAACAGGACCAGTCTGAAAGGACCTATCCTATGACTGGTGAAATAGAACCGGTAAATAGAACCGATCTGAAAATCAGTGAAGTAGCACAAATATACTTAAGAAAACGTCTTTGATGAATTAAAGTGTCAAAACACTGTTTCCTAATTTTCAGTTGAATTTTGAAGCTAAAAATTTTAAAAGAAAACTTTTAAAAAAGTTTTGGAAAAATACACTTAAAATAGTTTGTAATAACAGAAAATATTATTTACAAGAAATTATATATCATTTAAAAACCGGTCTACTTAATTTTCATTTAAATCAAATGGCTTTTGTTATTTATTTTTAAATGTTGCTTAAACAACTGACACATCCGTAAGAAACAAATGATTTAATCAGTTAAAAAAAAATGTTAAAATTTTACCTACCAATTTCTTAAAAAATAAATGATTTAATAATTTATTTAAAATTGTTTCCATTTTGTATTTGTATTAATTGTGGTTAAATATTTATTAAATTTCAAAAAAATGAAAAAAATTTATGAAACTGATAAAAATCATTTCGAACAAATGTATAAAAAAAGTTTATATAGATATTTCTTTGAAAAATAAATGTATGTTCCTTTATTTTTTAATTTAACGGAAAACTTTTTTTTTATTAAACTACAAACAGTAAACTACAAATTTTAAACCTAAAGGTCAGATTTGACCATCGATGGTATATTATTTTGAAGCAACTTTTTAATTTTACTTTTTTCCTTAAAGAGCTCTTTTAAAATTTTTCTCTGCTTTTATTTATTTCTATTCACGCAAAAAAAAACATGGTTGGGGCAATCATATTTAAAGAGCATCTTATATTTTTGGATTTATGGTTGCGCCAACCATAGTCGGATTATAATATGGTTATCATATTATGATAATAAAATAACCATATTAAAAAATTACTATATTATGGTCATAAATAAACATGTTATATAGAATTTATCATAATATGATTACACGTAATCATAGTATGCTTAAAATGTTCCCTCATAACTATATTATGATTCCTGGATTATTATTATATGATCCATAATCTAAGAAAATTTCTTTTAGGAAAAGTTCTTAGAAACTATGAAAAAGTTCTTTTAATTTAAGAATATTTTTTTTAGAAATGTTTTTTCTAAAAAGAATTATATTAAGGACTTTTTGAAGAAAAATTGTTAAGGAAAAAATCATAGATTCTGAGAACTTTTCTTTCTTTGATTCTGTGGAATTTTTTTAAGAAAAATACTTAAAACTTTTTTTGTTAGACATTTTTAAAATTTTTTAGAAAGTGTTTAGAAATTTTTCTGAATCTAAGAATATTTCTACTAGAAAAAGTCCTTAGAATCTAAGTATATTTCATGATGAAAAGTCTTCGGAATCTATAAATTTTTCTTTATAAGAAACAGTTTGGAGAATCTGTGAATTTTAGTTTAATGAAAAGTCCATAGAATCTAAAAATATTTTTATCAGATAAATTTATAAATATCTATTATTTTGAGTAAGAAACTTTTTGGTACAAAAAAAAAAAATATAATCATGGTTTCTACAGACTTTTTCTTATAAAAAATATTTTATTAATATTTTGAGAACTTTTTACAAGAAATGAATTAATAAACATATTTTTTACAAAAAAATCTAATTGTTTTTATTGAAAAGAATTTTTGACAATGAATTAATTAGTGTAAATAATATTATATGTATGAGGAATTTTCGAAAAATCCCTTTAAAAAAAATCTTCTAAAGCTAAAAAAATTAACTGGATCTTAATGGGTCAATTGATGAAATATTTTAATGACATGTAAAAGGTATTTTCTACCCATCTGATATTTTTTTAAGACATTTTGTAGTAAAAATAAACTGAACTGATAAAATTTTGGTTTTTATAAAAACAAGACAGTATTATGACTGTAAATGTTAAAGTCATGTTTTATTTGATGTATAATTATTTATTGATTGTTGCATTTTATTGTTGCATAATTATCATATTTTTTTCATAGTCAGAATTTTTGTTGCCACAGTATGGTTACAGCCAATCATGATGTAAAATAGAAGGTGACAATCATAAAATAGTAAAATATTTACTAAATACTAATGGTAGGGACCATTTCAATAGTTAGAAACCCAATAATTTGGTTCTGGCAACCATACCCGATTGCAGCAAGCATACTTTAGTGACAGTGATCATATTGCAACCATGTTTTTTCTCTACGTGTTGTTGAAGTTTTTTATTTGCAGTAATTTGAGTTTCAATTCATTTAAAAAGATTTTATAAATTAAAATATATATGTATATAGACTGGTTTTTAATGTAATTGTTTAAATTTTACATTTTGTTTCTCAATTGACGTCAAATGATCGTGATTGTTCACCTGAGGTCACATTACTGAATTGGTACAAAGGTTTTTTTTACAGTTTTATCAATTTGTTTCTTCCTTTTGCATTCAGTTCTGTGAAGGGTTCTTCTTCGTAAGTCCTGTAACAAAACACATTTTAAGCTCTTCTATGGCAGGGGCAGGGGCCTCTTCAATATAAAAAATCGGTGCGAGTGCCGAGCCCTCTCCCAATGGAACTGTCACGTAACGTGCCCTATAACAGGTCCCTTTCCCACACAATATTGACATTTTGCATTACAATAAATTATTACAAATTTATTAATAGCAAAATTTAAAAACTTTCCATACAAAATTTATTTTATATTAAAACTTTTGCAGTTGTGGCCTAAAGTTACACATTATTGTTGTTATTTTCTTTTTTAAAAGTTTCCTTTACCTTAATTTTGAAACAAAAGCGAACAACATATACTTATTTACCTTAGTATTGTTTAGCG
Source organism: Eustalomyia histrio (assembly GCA_949748255.1). Classification (NCBI taxonomy): domain Eukaryota; kingdom Metazoa; phylum Arthropoda; class Insecta; order Diptera; family Anthomyiidae; genus Eustalomyia; species Eustalomyia histrio. Next base: position 37,059,468 of record OX456527.1, read on the forward strand.
GCTAAGAAAAGGCCGTAGAATTTTCCCAGCAAAATCTTAATATTACACAGAAAAAAGTATTACAAAATTTTAAGTAATTTAAAATATTTGTTAAAGTTCAAATTCAATTTTTAACAATTTTTTGTTTGAAATGTTTGTAAATTGTTATTTTTCATATAAAAATTCTTTGAAAATAAAAATTTAAGTTACAAAAAGTTTTTTGTATTTACAAATTACATTGTTGGTGCCTTTTTAAAAAATATTTTTTTTTTTTTGTATTTACAAAAATATTCTATGTACGATGTTCAATATTACAAACAGAATTTCGTAATTTTAGTCTGTAAAGATTCTAATTACTAATATATGTTATATTGAATAATAATATCATATTTTATTAAAATTTTGTTTTTCCATGTTAGCCTACGAACTTTTCAGCCAAACTGTAAATTAATTTCCAAAGATGTTTTCCAATGTGCTCATTTAAAGGAAAAAGAGAAACAAAGCACTAACGAGTCCTTAGATGGAACGAAACTGCCCCAGTCTGATCTTATAATATATAAGATATGCACGCAGAGAAAAAACAATCATATTCGAAGAGCATCATATATTTTTGGTATTATGATTGTGCCAACCATAGTCGTACTGTAATATAGATATCATATTTTTATTATAAAAAAATAAACATAATTCTACCATAATATGCTTCCTATAGTTACATTTCTTTAAGAAATATTTTCCTTAAAAAAAAAATTCGATATTAAGGGCTTTTCCAAGAAAACTTCTTGATTCTATGGACTTTTTTTTAAAGAAAATACTTTAAAAAAACTTTTAAGTTCTGAAGACTTAAAAAAAACAGAGATTCTATGGACTCTAACTAACAGAAAAAATTCTTAGATTTTAAGATTTTTGCCTTAGAATCCAAGAATATTTCTACTAGAAAAAGTCCTTGGAATCTAAGATTTTTTTATTCAAATAAAGGACTTAGAATTTAAGATTTTTTAAGAATATGTGAATTTTTATCTAAGAAACAGTTTGCAGAATTTAAAAATTTTATTTTAAGAAAAAGTCCATAGGAAGTAAAAATGTTTCTATCAGAAACAAGTAAGAGCGGCTAAATTCGGCTATGCCGAATCTTATATACCCTTCACCATGGTTGGGAAAAAACTGAAGTTTATATATGGACATATATGAAATGGACAGATTTATATACGGACGCCTTTAAGAGGAAATTAACCATTTAGTTTGGAGATAAAACTTGGACTCGGGAAGATTTATGGTTCCAGAAAATATGTATTTTAAAAAAATGTATGTTTTGGGCATAACTTTTTTGTATCTGAACCGATATTTCCGAGTTTTTCAGCAAATATGTTATACTAAAGATTTTCGATCTTTTGCTATATAAGACGTATCCATAGGTCATAATACAGCTCTAGAATAGTGTTTGTTGTTTGTGTATAAAAGGTTAAGAGGTGAAAGAAAAGAATTTCAACAAATCGTTAAAAGAAATCACTAGAACTGCATGTGTTTTATTTCTACAAAATAGTTTGATTTAGCTGGCAAATTTGCATTTAGGATTTTATTTCGCTTTTTTATTAGAAATATTTGTAATTTTTTTAGCTTAATTTTAAAAATTTGAAGGAAAATAGTTTATAATTTTTTTTATAAATTATTATAAGTTAAATATGTTGAATCGCAGCAAGTGGTGGGGGATGGAATCTAGGAATTACACTCTGAGCAGAGAAACAAAGTCACCAGTTGAATTTGTTTCTCAGGAAAATAGAATAAAATATGCCAATATGAAAGAAATAAAACAAAGGAAATTAGGAAAAAAATTGGAATATTTTATTTGAACAAATTCAGGAGTACAATCTTACCAGTATGAACAACGGCTTGACAAGAAGACCAATTCAATCATATGTCTACGGAAACAGCATCTGCGACATTTTTACTGTTTTGACATTTCTTATTAGTAATGTTTTTTTTAGTAAGAGTATTAAAGTAGTTACCAATGTTATAAAAAGCTAAAAGGATCGATAACTTTGTATCTTTTTTACCATTGGTAACGCAACGACTATAGACTGTTAGGGTTTTCGTAACGGGGATAATGCAAAAGGACAGCGTAGAACTTTTAGCATTAACATTACCGCCCGCCTTGCAGTATACGTGCAACAAAAGGGATACCATGGCTAGTTGAAAGTCGCAGATACTTTTTCTCGGAATGATATGACTACAATGGAAGAAGTATTAATAAATAAATTTAATTACAATTAGGATTAGGATTAGATATGAAATTCATTTGATTATTATTTTTCCAATTCATTTAAATTTAGTATAAACAATATGTAAATAAAATATGGATACAAGAACGTTTGGGTTTGCTTTTCGATGTTTGATAGTGCATTTTTTTTTTTTTTTTTTTTTTTTATCTACATAGAACAGGACCCATAAATAGTCCAACCAAAAATGGTGCTTTGCGCAGTGGGAAGTCCAGTTTTGGAAATTACCCCTTCACAGAGAACCTTCGGATAAATGTCTACCCCGATTATGATATCAATGCCTGCCGATTCGTAGAATTTGGAATCTGCGAGGAAGAGGTCACGGAAATTTTTCTTATACGCTTCTGGTAACGACTGTGTTGGAGTTAAAAGCGTAAGACGATTATCGACCCTAAAAGTTCCTTCGATTTTCGATGTAGAATCGAAACGCGATTTTAGGGTCAATGGACAAATTGTCTCCTCCTGCAAGGTCAATGTCGTCAGACGCAATTTTTCGACAAGCTTTTTGGAGATCCGACTAACTGAGGAACCCGAGTCGAGGAGACAACGTGCGTGGGAACTTGTTTTGTCCAATTTGACGAGCACAGTCGGAAGCAGAATAATGCTATTTTGTCTTAAAATAGACGTGAGTAAAGAGGACTGGGAAGTTGAGGGCGTCGAACGTGAGGGATCCCTAGGACGAACACTTCTGGACTGTGAAGGTTTTGGAGATGGAGAACAAGAACGTGAGGAAGAGGCCGGAGGATCTTTGGATAGTCTTGGATGCATATGAAGGAGTGTGTGATGGGACTTTTGGCAAGTTCTACAACCACTTTTAGAAAAACAGGTGCCCTGTGAATGATTGTGAGCTAGGCAATTATTACAGTATTTATGATTACGAACGGCTACGATGCGTTCGGTGACGTTCATAGCCAAGAATTTTGCGCACGTTCTCAAAGGATGAGGCCGATTGCAGATGCGACATAAAAATGAATTATTTTTAAGTGGCTGGTTTGCCTTACGGTTGTGACGGCGATGTTGATGTTTGTTGGTGGAGTTCTTAGGCATGATTAGCTGAAAGAGAAGGATAGGAAAATATAATAATAAAACTGCCGGAAAATAACCTTAAGACCTGGCAGAGTTAGTCGGTTCCTAAAACTACTAATTTTGTAATAGGCCTTGTAATCTTCCCTCTTTGGGTGAAGATATCGGCCACACGGACACGATTATCGGATCCTACATACGTTTTTTCTATTCTGCCAAGACGCCATGAATTTGGAGGAAGGTTTTCATCTTTGACAACTACCAAAGTGTTTTCTTTCAGGTTTTTCTCTGATTTTTGCCATTTCACTCGTTTCTGTAGCTCTGTAAGATACTCGTTTTTCCAACGGGTACAAAAATTCTGGTGGACGAGTTTCAATCTCTGCCACCGATTGGTTAAGGTTGCCGCGGATTCAGTAACAGATGGATCTATAGGAGCTAATACAGGAGATCCGATTAGAAAGTGCCCTGGAGTTAGAGCTGTCAAATCAGACGGATCTTGCGAAATAGGCGATAATGGACGGGAATTTAAGCAAGCTTCGATGCGGGACAATAGAGTGGAAAATTCTTCAAATGTGTATCTAAAACACCCTGATGTTTTTTTGAAATGCGATTTAAAACTCTTTACACCTGCCTCCCACAACCCACCCATATGTGGAGCACCTGGAGGAATAAAGTGCCAGGTGATATTTTGATGAGCGTAGTTGGCGGTAACAGCTTGGCGTGATGTTTGAATGAATTCTTTTGCAAGTATTTTGGAGGCACCGACAAACGTTGTGCCGTTGTCGGAGTGCAAATGAAGAGGACATCCCCGACGAGATACAAAGCGCTGGAAGGCTGCTAGAAATGCAGGAGTGGAGAGATCAGACGTGGCTTCTAAATGTATTGCCTTTGTGGAAAAGCAGACGAAAACACATACGTATCCCTTCGTGATACGGCATGCTCTACCGGAATAACTTTTGATATCAAAAGGACCGGCAAAATCCAGACCGGTATGCGCGAAAGGGCGTGTAATTTCGGATCTCTCGGGAGGCAATGCAGCCATTAGTTGCTTCTGGCATCTTTTCTTATATAATAGGCAGGGTTTGCACTTGTTGATTGTGGCCTTTATCATATTTTTAACTTTTGGAATCCAATAATGAGTTCTTATACTCCGAAGGACGAGTTGGTTACCACCATGGAGGGTGATATCATGAACAAACTTGACTAGCAATCGAGAATATTGGCAATTGTAAGGGAGTATTATGGGATGCCTTTCATTGTACGAAAGTCCAGAAGAGGATTCAAGTCTGCCACAAGATCTGATTAGCCCTTGCTTGTCTAGAAAGGGATTCAAATTAAGGATCGAACTAGAAGAAGCTATCGACTGTTTGGAAGAAAGTGCTTTGTACTCGTTTGGATAGAAAGCTTTCTGACAAATATTAATAAGTCTGTCACGTACAGCCACGATTTCAGAACTAGTAACCATAGTCGATTCTTTACAAAAATTTGAGCGATATTTTGGATGTGTTCGATAATAAAATCTGTAAATATAAGCAATGACTCGCATAGCTTTTGAATAGGAAGAAAAACGTTCCAAAATATCATTAAAATTTTGAAAATACGTAAAGTGAACCTTTATTGGTTTTTTTCCTATGTCGGTTTCTGGAAATACCGGATACTCACGACTAAGCCAGTTGGTATTACAATCTTGCAGCCACGGTGGACCATGCCACCAGAGATCATTATCAATAAGCTCTTGAGGAAAAATACCACGGCTAGCTAAGTCGGCAGGATTATTTTCTGAAGTGACATGACGCCAGTGAGGTGGATCAATTATCTGAACAATCTTTGCAATTCGGTTTGCAACAAAGGTCACCCAAGAACAAGGAGGTTTCGCTAGCCAGGAAAGGACAATAGTGGAGTCAGTCCAGCAGAAAATAGAGTATTTCTCGACATCTAATTTTGGAATAAGATTGTCTAACATTTCAGCGAGGAGAACAGCTCCACAAAGCTCTAATCTCGGAATGGATAGAGTCTTAACAGGAGCTACTCTGGTTCTTGACGAAACCAAGTGAGTGGATATGGAATCATCGGATACTATGCGGATATATAATGCTGCTGCGTATGCTTTTTCAGACGCATCGCAGAAACCATGGAATTGGATTTCAGCATTTGGAGTAAAATCGAGCCATCGAGGAATCTGTATGTAATTAATAGCCGGGTAATTGGATTGAAAGTTTTTCCACTGAGAAAGGGACTCTGGAGAGAGGACTTCATCCCAATCGGTTCCGTCCATCCATATCCTTTGCATTATGATTTTTGCTAGTACAACACATGGGGATAACCATCCAGCTGGATCAAACAGTCTTGCAATTTGAGATAGGACTTCTCGTTTTGTAAATGTGGAAGTCTCCGGAAAAGGTTTGGCTGTGAAGTAGAATGAATCCGATAGAGCATTCCAACGGATTCCTAGGGTTTTCGCCGTGCTGCTGTCATCAAATTCGAGGAAATCTTCATTAAGTAGATGATCCAGTGGAAGATCGGCAATAATAGCTTTGGAATTAGCCGTCCATTTTCTCAGTGAAAATCCTGCTGATTGAAGAGCTAGGATAAGCTCATTCTTTGCTATCAACGCATCTGGTATCGTATGAGCACCAGCCAGTACGTCATCAACATACATATAATTCCGAAGAATATTGCTAGCCATCGGATAAATGGATTTAATATCTTCAGCTAGCTGGATAATGGTCCGAATCGCTAAATATGGAGCACAATTGACTCCGAATGTTACAGTTTTCAATTCGTAATCTTGGACAATATCACTTGGATCGTTTCGGAATATGATTCGCTGGAAAGGAGTGTGTTCTGGATTGACTAAAATTTGTCTGTACATCTTTTGGATGTCCGCATTGAACACATATCGGAACATTCGCCATTTAAGGATCAATAGAGTTAAGTCATTTTGCAGAATCGGACCTATATGGAGAATATCGTTTAGACTTAACCCGTTGGAAGAAGGAGCAGACGCATTAAAAACCACACGAACTTGTGTGGTGGTGCTTTCTGGTTTAATAACAGCGTGATGTGGTAGGTAGTAATTCAATGGAAATTTGAGGAAGCCAGGACAAGGCACTTTGAACATGTGATTTAATTGTCCATATTCTTGAACAACTTGATCATATTCTTGTTTAAAGGATGGATTTTTAAGCAATCTAGCTTCATTTCTAAAAAACTGTGCCATTGCACTTATCCTAGATTGACCAATGTGTAGTTTTTCGGGATACCCTTCTTTGAATGGGAGTGAAACAATGTATCTTCCGTCCGAATCTCTTTTAGTTGTCCTGGAGTACAAATCTTCGCAAAATTTATCTGAATCGGACATGAAGTTCTTCCGCGGAAGATTCTCCACCTCCCAAAACCGTGAAATTTCTTTGGCTAATGAAATTTCACAGACAAATGATGCTACTGTGGAAAAGGAGGGAGATGAGCAGAGTGAAACAGGTCCAGTTAATATCCAGCCGAATACAGTCTCTTGTGCCATTAAGGAGCCACAGACTTCATGCTTAATGCCCGAGAGCATGATCGACGGAAACAGATCACCACCTATCAAGATGTCGATCTTGGAACTATTGTAAAATTGTGGATCTGCTAACTGCATCTGCGGAAGATTTGAAAAGAGTGAAGAATCGGAGGGTTGGGACGGAAGATTGCCTGCTAATCGTGGAACAACTAAAGCATCAACAGATATTTCGACATTATCGTCTACTGTGGAACCGAGAACAAAGGAGCATTTTCGTTGTACGTTAGCAGAAATAGTATTGTTTAGCCCTGAAATTTGAGCATTTGTCCGTTCGAAGGGAAGTTTCAAAAGGTTGAACAAACGTTCAGAAATAAAGGTCCCTTCAGATCCGGAATCGATAAGTGCCCGGGCTTTATATTTCACATGTAGATGGCAAACATTTACTATTGCAGTACCTAATAAAACACCCCTAGAATTAGAAGCAAAACAAGATTGAACTACGCCAGCTGCCGAACTATTAATGGACTGTATTGAATTAGAATCGGATTGAGTAGAAAATGGAGCTGAGCGTGGGTTCAAGTTAGAATTGGTGCTGGTATTAGGTGACTGCGAAGTAAAAGCAGAATTGGAACTGTCACCATCTTTGTGAAGTAAAGTGTTATGGCGTTTATTGCATTTAAAGCAGCTGTTCTTGCTGGTACAATTCTTGACAACATGCGTTTTGGAGAAGCAGTTCAGGCATAAGCTTTGCTTTTTGATTTCTGAAAGCCTTTGTGCATAATTCATGTTCAAAAAACGAGGGCATTTACGAATGATATGTAAGTCTTTAGGACACAATGGGCACTTCGGATCGGAAACATTGTTTTGAAAAGTTTTAACGTTTTTGGGAGAAGGTTTAGATCTAGAGTCCGTGGATTTTGTGTTAGTCGTATTACGGATCTCAGCAACTGATTCTAAAGTTCTATAGCGATTCGTCAGGAATTTATCCAGATCGACCCACTTCGGGATAGACGTTTTATCGCTCAGGCCCTGTTCCCAGAGATTAAGAGTAGTATATGGAAGTCGGTTTGAGCAAAGGTATACAAATATCGGATCCCAGCTGTCAATATCTATATCGTAAATCTGAAGAGTGGAGATACAGGAGTTTATATCGCGTTGAAGCTGTTTTATTGCTGTTCCTGATTCGGAAATTATTGTGGGAAGATTGAAAAGGGTCCTTAGCTGCCCATTGACTAACACTTTGCGATTTTCAAACCGAGCACAAAGATTTGTCCATGCCAAATCAAACCCTTGATTAGTCAGTGGGCTTTTTTTAACTATTTCCCGTGCTTCACCTTGAGTTTTATTCGTTAAATGGAACAATTTTTCCACGGGACTGAGTCGAGAATTTTTGATATATATAGCGGTGAACATGTCACGGAAGGTAGGCCATGATATGTAATCGCCATGGAAATCTTCAATATCGCACGGAGGGAGGTGGAAGCTATTAAAATTTGAAGACCTTGGAGAAGCTGTGTCATATGCTGCTGTAGCAGCAAGTGGTGGACTGGGAAGGTCAGCTTTGGGAAGAGACTCAGATCGTTTAGTCTCGTAAAGCTCGGATAACTTGGCAAGCAGATTACAATAGGTAATATAAGTACTTTTATACTTGACCTTAAACGACTCTATGTTTTCTGTTTCACCATCCTGCTCATCCGAGTTCTCGATATCAAAGAGAAACTTCTCATATGCCTCTTTGACTCTCGACCAGGTAGTCTTTAATTCAGAGCGATGTACGTCGATTGCATGGAACGAGGTAACAGGGTAGCGATTGTCAGAAAAATCATAGTCAAATTCAACGATGCTATCCGCTAACCGAATAAAATTATCGAGCGACATCTTGAAGTACAAAGAAATCTCAGAGCAGGCAAAAAGTCGCAAGGGATTCAATTGAAATTTAAGCTAGATTTAAGTTTAAGTTAGGCTTAAACTTAATAGCACTTGAATATATATTTATCCAAAAAAAAAGAAAATTTTCTTTTTTTAAAAGGGCACCAACAATGGAATTTGTAATCAAAATGAACTTTGTGTTGTAATTTTGGTGTGTCACTTCAATTTTAATTAAAAAATTTTACTTGAAAAACTTTCAAAAATTTCAAAAAAAAAATTTTTTTTTTTTTTTTTAAAATTTTAAAGTTTATGATACCTTGTGAAAAATTTCAAACAAAAAGAGTGTTAGAAGTTGACTTTGAATTTAAGAAAAACAAAAAAAAAAAAAATTTTATTGGTTCAGAACTTCCTGTGTATGTTTGGGTGTGGCTCGAACTAAGGCAGTTAAATTTTAACAGACAAAGGTAGTAAATATACACCAGATTTGATAAAAATTTAGACGCCTAGACTGACTCAGCCGATTTGGGAAGGCAATGCTAATCGAGTCGAAATGAATTTTTGTTCAAGAACAATTTAGTTTTTGATAAGTACAAGGTATTTGAAAAATTAAGAAAACGATTGGAACTCGGTACACAGTAGAAAATTGCAAAATTCTATGTGTAATATCACACACCTCTTGTATATTTAAAAAAAGATTATATCAGTAATTTACAAATTTCTCAACCAAAAAAATTGTTGAAAACCAAATTTAAATTTAAACAAATATTTTTAATTACTTAGGCACCAGCTATAGAATTTATGAGCAGAAAAACCTTGTGGTTTTGTGGAATTATTGAAATTCGAGTTTTAATTTAAGCAACTATTTTTAATTACTTAAAATTTTATGATACTTTTGTGTACCAAACCAATTCTCAAAATTGATGTGATAAAAAAAAAAATAAAAAAATTAAACTTAGCTAAAATTGGAACTCTACAATGGCTCGCTGAACCCTGAGTTCAATAAAAAAAAAAGTTCTAACATTAATTAGGGTTTTTTTTTTACAACTAGGTAAATTTACACTCCCTAGATCTAACTAAACTTATGGTTTTGAGTGTACAAATATTGTGGAAATAGGAAGCAAACCAAGTAATATACGCCGGGCAGAATTGACACAGAAGCCGTAATTTGAATGGAATTAAAATGACTTATAATTGTAATTAATAATTTTAATTATGTTCATTCACAGAGGCAACGCCGAAAACTATTTAAAAAAACGGAAAATTAATTAATTAATTAATTAATTCTGGATTAATTTTATCTTTAATAATTTTGTTACAGAACAATCATAAAATATTTATATGTTCTTATTTAGATTACTTTTCCTTTTACCAGGGGAATTAAAAATGCTTTTATGCCTTTCCAAATTTCAGCCGGCGATATTTATTTTAAAGAAAAAAGTATCTACAAAGGGAATTATAAAAAACGTTAAAGTTCGTCGACCTTTTGTTGAGTTGTAGGAATTTTATTCTTCTTGCAAAAATATTTGCTTCAGAATTTGGAGAACAAAATAAACTTTTAGCAAACAAGTATAAATGGCAAAAAAAAAAATGTAAACAAAATAAAAAAGTCTAACTATTAAAACACATGTAAAACTCAATACAAAAAAAAAACTTATGAAGAGTTTTAAACAGCACCATTTGTTCTCAGCGGGGTCGGTGTGGATAAAGTAAAATACAATAATTAAGAGAAAGTTCGACCTCTTATAATTGTGTAAATGGTGAAGTTAAAAGAGTAATGATCGAAAAGGGGAAATATTCATTAAGAGAGTATTTCCATTGAAATTAAACGACACCAGAAGAGTTTACTCTTTTAACCTTTAAACAAAATGTAAATGTGTTTAAATATGTAAGACTTCTGCAGATGGGGAATGTGGGGAAGAAGTATTTTGTAATGTTAAATGTAACTAGAGCTGTAAAAGGAGGGGAAAATGATGTTACATACATTAAATGATCATAACATGACCTGGAAGAAAAAGCGCGCCAAAATAAGAAAAATAAAAATGGATGTTAACTTTTGGAATTTATCATATGTACACTAGGTGTGAAAAGTATCCAACAATTTTGTTTGTTGTATATGAATAAAACCAGAAACACCTCATGTACTTTTATTTTATTTTATTTTTCTAATGGATCCTTCTTACGCACTTTACGTGAAAATCTCAAGGAACTCACCAATTTGTATGGAAAATTAAGCAGCTAACACTTAATTTTCTCACCCTCCAAGGAATTATAGGTTTCCTTAGTTAAGGATGATGGAACCTTCCTCTTTTCCTGGCTTGAATTTCTCGGCTCAATTTTTTATTATATTTTTTTCTGTTGTTGTTGAAATTTGTTCTTATGTGTATTATTTTTTGGTTAATTTTTCCCGAGTTCTAATTTTCGTATATCACTTTTAGTTATGTATCTTAAAAAAAATTAATTTAATTTCTTTATTTAACTTTTAATTAAACTTAATTTAATTTCCGATATTTAGATGATTAATTTAATGTTTGGAATATGTATTTTAATTTTTTTTTCTTTATTATTTTAACTAATTTTTTATGGTAGCTACCCGCGCTGTGCCATCAAGCGAAGAGAAATTAACAAAAGTAAAAAAAAAACTAACTAATGTGCACTATCAAACGCAATGGTATAGGAAAAAAAAGCAAAAACAAACGAACCTGTTTAAACGTTGTTGTTATGTTCAATGCAGATGCTGTTGATGAAATTTCTTCAATTTTTTGTTCTTCAGTTTTTCCCCACTAGGTTATCTGGTTCGATGGGACCAATAAATATGCAGATGCTGTTGATGAAATTTCTTCAATTTTTTGTTCTTCAGTTTTTCCCCACTAGGTTATCTGGTTCGATGGGACCAATAAATATGTTGAATCGCAGCAAGTGGTGGGGGATGGAATCTAGGAATTACACTCTGAGCAGAGAAACAAAGTCACCAGTTGAATTTGTTTCTCAGGAAAATAGAATAAAATATGCCAATATGAAAGAAATAAAACAAAGGAAATTAGGAAAAAAATTGGAATATTTTATTTGAACAAATTCAGGAGTACAATCTTACCAGTATGAACAACGGCTTGACAAGAAGACCAATTCAATCATATGTCTACGGAAACAGCATCTGCGACATTTTTACTGTTTTGACATTTCTTATTAGTAATGTTTTTTTTAGTAAGAGTATTAAAGTAGTTACCAATGTTATAAAAAGCTAAAAGGATCGATAACTTTGTATCTTTTTTACCATTGGTAACGCAACGACTATAGACTGTTAGGGTTTTCGTAACGGGGATAATGCAAAAGGACAGCGTAGAACTTTTAGCATTAACATAAGTTATGACCTAAAATAGTTTCACTCAAAGGTAAATTATGTATAAAATTTTCTTAATATGTGAGAAATAAAATGGTTTAAAAATCTTTTTATAAATTCTTTTAAATCGGAGCAAAAAATAGAAATAAAACCGTTTGTATTTTGTTAGTATCAGAGGGTTTTTATACAAATTTTGATGTTTTTAGCCTATTTATGGATTATTTAATTATTAATATAAAATTTTATTTAAATTAATTATTAAATGTAAAAAAAAACAAAAAATAAACAAAAAAAAATCTTAACGAACCCGCGACCCTTTCACCTGTGGTGAAAGGTATAAAAACGTTTGTATTTTGTTTGTATCAGAGGGTTTTTATAAAAATGTTGATGTTTTTAGCCTATTTATGGATTATTTAATTATTAATATAAAATTTTATATAAATTAATTATTAAATGTTAAAAAAAACCAAAAATAAGCAAAAAAAAAAGTCTTAAGAAAATAATAAAAAAAAATGTAAAAAAAAAGTGAATTGACCTCATCGAGATTTGAACCTCGAACTCCGCGTGCTTAGAGAAAAAACGTATTTGTGACATGGCGTCTAGACAACTGAGCTATTGAAGCTCACACAAAATCATCGTCAATAGATGTACATATATAAAAGTCTTCGTTCATTAGGGATTTGTTTAGTTTTTATTTAAATGACAAATCTTTGTATGTGTGTTGTTTGTGTATAAAAGGTGGAGATGATAGAAAATAATTTTAATTATTAATATAAAATTTTATATAAATTAATTATTAAATGTTAAAAAAAAAACCAAAAATAAGCAAAAAAAAAATATATTAAGAAAATAATAAAAAAAAAATGTACAAAAAAAAAAGTGAATTGACCTTACCGAGATTTGAACCTAGAACTCCGCGGGCTTAGAGAAAAAAAGTATTTGTGACATGGCGTCTAGACAACTGAGCTATTGAAGCTTACACAAAATCATCGTCAATAGATGTACATATATAAAAGTCTTCGTCATTAGGGATTTGTTTATTTTTATTTAAATGACAAATCTTTGTATGTGTGTTGTTTGTGTATAAATGGTGGAGATGAAAGAAAAAAAAAACAACAAAGTTAGTAAAAAATGCTCAAAATTCTACATACATATTAAACAAAGGGATTTTACTGGAAAAATTAGAGGTGGTCCTGGTTTTTTGCTAATATCTCAGCCATTTATTAACCGATCTGTCTGATTTTTAATAGCAAACAGAAATGGATCACATGTAACAGAAATAAAAAAGAATCAAGTCCTCATCACGTCTGGGTTCTTCGGAAAACCCATTTCAACACACAGACGGACAGACGGACAGACGGACAGACGGACATCGTTAAATCAACTTCGCTCTTCATAAGGACCCAGAATATATATACTTTATAGGGTCTAAGATCAATATTGTAGAAATTACAAACGGAATGACAAACTTATATATACCCTTCCACCTGTGGTGAAGGGTATAAAAATTCTAAAAATCTAGTACTTTGTAGAAGAAACCTTCTGGTACAGTCTTTTTCTTTTAAAAAAAACTTTTTTATTAATATGCTGAGTACTTTTTCCACACGAAAGTCGTTATTTTACAAAAAATTAATTAATAAACATATTTAAAAAAAAAAATTTTATTGTTTTTATTGAAAAGAATTAAAAAATATAAAATCTTTATACATAATTTTTTTGACAATGAATTTTTTCGACAATTATGTTATATGTATAAGGCATTTTTCGAAAATAAAACTCCTCATATGAAAATTATCATATATTATCACCTTTACATGGGTGACTGAACTGATACTGAAATGATGGGTGACTGAACTGAAACAACAGACAGTCTTATGACTGAAATGTCAAAGTCGTGTTTTGTTTGAATTATAATAATTCATTGATTGTTGTCAGCATTTTATAATTCCATTATTATCATATCTTTTTCATAATCAGAATTTTTGTCACCACAATATGGTTACAGCCAATCATGTTATAAAATAGAAAGTGGCAATCATGAAAAAATAACATATTTATTATAATAATGATGATAGCGACCATCTAAGAACCATCAAGAACCTATTTATAAACCGATAAGTTGATTGTGAGAACCATACCCGAATCCAGTAATCATACTATAGTAACAATGATTATCTTGCCACCATGTTTTTTCTCTGCGTGTGGTATATGTGATACATTTTATGGCCAGATCTGATCAGATCCAGTATCAGATCTATTCAGACCTAAAGTGATCGGAAATATTTTGTTCTTTTTGTACTCAGATATGAGAAGATCTGATCATATCATATCTAGTATCTCATCTAACTACCCGAGTAAAAAAGTTTGCATATAATCATATTTGGCCTTATCTAATAATATATGAGCGCCCCGGTAGGCTAGTTGGTAGCGTGCTAGCTTATCAGTGCGGGGGTCGTGGGTTCAATTCCCACTAGAGGCTCTGGTCTGTTTTAGCTACAACGAGCCGAAGGCCTTTGTTGCTAGTGCCTCGGTTAGGGTATTAACATATAATTTGTATATATATGATTAATAAATAAAATAAATAAATAATAAATAATAATATATTATCATATATATATGCATATGTCAGCATACATTACCATATATAATTATATATTACATTAATAAGATATGATTATATAATTATATTATATTTATATATGATTATATAAAATTAGATAAGAACATAACCAATTTAGTCTCATTAATTCAGCCATGATATGTAGAAGTTATCTATAACACAGTTATACGAAAAATGTAGTCTAATAAAGTGAGTCACACATTGCTAAGTGTTTAACTCAGTACATCTCTTGCAGACCGAGTTCAAATCCTGGCGAAGCATTTCTTTTAGAATTTTAATATATTTTATTTTAATTTACATTTACATTTTTTATAAACTAAATTTCGCATATATTATATTGTTGGCTCTAATCTGATACAATTTTATTTGGCATTTTTTTGGATAAATTTGGATCTTACTTAAGCGCTAAGTATATTGCTGGATCTAATTTGATCTGCCATTTTCTGATAAATGAATATCTTATAAAATTCCCAAATAAATTGCTGAATCAAATTTATTCTGCCATTAGATCTTAAATTAGATTCAAATTTAGATCTAAAATTTATCTTCAATCTTGAGATATGATTAGATTTGGTACAATTATGTTTATTAAGATCTATTCGGATATGATCTTTTTACACTGGGTGTTTGTAAATCCAATTGAGGCATGAAAAATTTGACTGTGACAACAGTATTTCGGTTGCCTCAATAACAATTCGGTAGTCACACCGGAAAAATTCGGTTGCTGCAGCCGAACCATTCGATTGGCAACTAATTCGATTGTCACCACGAATCTGTTTTCTGGGTGAAGGTTTACAAATTCTGCCTCGCAGTTTATTTTTAATTAAAATATAATTTAAATATAAAGATAATATGCAAAATATGCATTATAAAAGTCAAAAATTTGCAAAAATGGAATTTTATGAATTGTTGATCTGTTATTTTGTAAGTGAATAGTATAGTAGGATTTTTTTTTTAAGATCATATCATATTCTTTTTGCAAAAATATGCATTTATAAAAAAGTATGCAAAAAAAAAAATTGCCACAAAAAATTGATGCCATTTTGTTGCAAATTTTTGAATTTTGAAAAGTATTTGGGCAAAATAGTTTTTGTTTGGTTACCAGTATTTGCATGAAAGTCCCGGCCGTGATAATCACTTATTTTTTAATACAAGTTTTTGCTGGGTTATTAAAAAAATACTTTTTATTGTCTTCTGTTAGCTGATGGTGCACTCAGAAAACATTATAAGTTGTGGCTACCGAATTTGTTACTAAACGAATTTTCGCGATTACGACAATTATCTTCATAATAAATAATATTTTTAGTTGTCTAGTTTGATATTTATATTCCACATAAATATTATTATGTTCCACAAATATTATTTTAAGAAAAATTTAATTTTTTAGATTTTTCCAGTATCGAACTTAGGAATCGAGATTCATCATTCACACTCTTACTTAACAGGTCAATTGAGAAGTCCCCGGCCTGACACATAGATGGCGCTACTAGACTTAAATCGATATGATTTTTAGTTAGCCCTAACCTTCAAAAGACACGTGTATAAATTTGACAGCTGTCGGATCATTAGTTTGTAAATTATAGCATTTTAAGTGAAGCAACTTTTGTTACTGTGAAAAAAATGGATAAAAAGGAATTTAGCGTGTTGATAAAATATTGGTTTTTGAAGGGAAAAAATACAGTTGAAGCAAAAACTTGGCTTGATGACTAGTTTCCGGACAGTGCCCCAGAAAAATCATCCATCAAGGTATGCTAAGTTTAGCGGCTAAGAAAAGGTCATAGAATTTTCCCAGCAAAATCTTAATATTACACAGAAAAAAGTATCACAAAATTTTAAGTAATTCAAAATATTTGTTAACGTTCAAATTCAATTTCTAACAATTTTTTGTTTGAAATTTTTGTAAAAAGGGGTTGTTACGGACGAAAACATCAAAAAAATCCACAAAATGATTTCGAATGAAAATTGAAAGAAATATCAGGTACTCTAAAGATATCAACCAAACGTGTACATCATATCATTGACGAATATTTGGGTATGAGAAATCTCTGTGCAAAGTGGGTGCCGCGCGAGCTCACTTTTGACCAAAACAAGTCAGTGAAAACGAAGGCGAAAATCCATGGATTGGGCTTCGAATCGCTTCCGCATCCACCGTATTCTCCAGATCTGGCCCCCAGCGACTATTTCCTGTTCTTAGATTACAAAAGAATGCTCGCTGGGAAGAAATTTTCGACGAATGAAGAAGTGATTGCTGAAACTGAGGGATATTTTGAAGCAAAGGACAAATCGTACTAAAAAAATGGTATCGAAAAGTTGGAGAGTCGCTATAATTAGTGCATCACTCTTGAAGGGAACTATGTTGAATAAAAAAAAAACGATTTTTACCAAAAAAAATGTGTTTTAGTATGGTAGACCGGGGACTTTTCAATTCACCTGTAACTGCACCACAATTTTATAAATTTTGATGACTAATTTTGAATTTAAATAATATTTTAGAAAAATAAATAAATTTAGCCAAAAATTCGTTTACAAATACATATCGTTTGTGGTTTCTATAATCCATACAATCCACAATTCGGTTGTTTCAACTGAAACCCTAATTTAAAGATATATTTGTAGTTACCACACTCAGAATATTATGTAGTTAACTGTTTGTAGTTTAATAAAAAACGTTTTCCGTTCCATTTAAAAATAAAGGAAGATACATTTATTTTTCAAAGAAACATCTATATTAACTTTTTTATACATTTATTCGAAATAATTTACTATCATTTACCGATTTTTTTCAGTTTCATTTATTTTTTTCATTTGTTTGAAATTTAATAAAAATTTACCCACAATACAGAAACTTGTGGTTTATTTGTGTCCGTAACAGTTATTACAAATTTAAATTTTGTTTGCTGTCTGTTTCAAAAAAAAATATTCAAAAAATTTCAATTTGTTTTTTTATTTAAATTGGTTGTATATATACAAAATTTTTCAATACAATTTACAAGAACTTCATAAACACACATACATACACAAACACATTCACACAAAAAGTGTTTATAGCTTCATATGCATACATACATTTTGTATTGTACGTGTATATTAACAAAAAAAAAAATTTTTGTAAGTTAAAATAACTAAAATAACTGAAAATATTATTTAAAAGAAATGATATTTCATTTAAAAACCGGTCTACTTAATTTTCATTTAAATTAAATGCCATTTGTTATTTATTTTTAAATGTTGATTTATCAACTGACACATCCGTAAGAAACAACTGATAAAATCAGTTAAAATAAATGTCAAAATTTTACCCACCAATCCTTAAAAAATAAATGTTTTTTTCATTTATTTGAAATTATTTTCGTTTTTGTATTTTTTGTTTTTTTTAATATACTCGTACAATACAAAATGTATGTATGCATATGAAGCTATAAACACTTTTTGAATTTATTTGTGAATTTATTTGTATATGTATGTGTGTTTATGAAGTTCTTGTAAATTGTATTGAAAAATTTTGTATATATACAACCAATTTAAATAAAAAAACAAATTGAAATTTTTTGAATATTTTTTTTTGAAACAGACAGCAAACAAAATTTAAATTTGTAATAACTGTTACGGACACAAATAAACCACAAGTTTCCGTTTTGTGGGTAATTTTTATTAAATTTCAAACAAATGAAAAAAATAAATGAAACTGAAAAAAATCGGTAAATGATAGTAAATTATTTCGAATAAATGTATAAAAAAGTTAATATAGATATTTCTTTGAAAAATAAATGTATTTTCCTTTATTTTTAAATGGAACGGAAAACTTTTTTATTAAACTACAAACAGTTAACTAAATAATATTCTGAGTGTATCCTTTTGTCGGTTCCTTTTCCCTCATTTTAATTCCCAATGCCATATTTTTGCTATAATAATAAATAATAAAATAAAATCCTTACAAAGAAATGTTAATGGTTTTTTGATTGAATTGCAACCAATCTTTTCTCTGGGTGTTTGAGTAAATGTCAACCGTAAAATATTTATAAAAGTAAAAAGGGCAAACAAGTTTGTACAAATTCTTGCTGACTTTATTTTGGTTTTGGCTTTTGGTTTAAAATTGCTAATGAAAAGACGTGGTTGTAATTTTTGTTTACTTCAGGGTCAAAAAATATTTTGTTGTTTTTAATGGTTAAAATTAACTTTAACTGACAAGGAAAGTACCCGCAGACCTTAATGAAACTTTGATATATTGTAGAATAAAATATTAAAGAGATGAAAGAAAACTAATACAATAATTAATAATATTCACTTAAATAAATATATTTTCTATGCTAAAATTAATCTTATTTTTTTAATAAAATTTATAACAACAAAATTTTCTGTCTGTCTTATATAGCATTCTTTTTTTTTTTTTTTGATTAAAGACACAATAGAAGAATATTATATTACTAAACAAGCGCCATATTGTTTTGTGTGTGAAATATTTGCTCAAGGACGCACACACACTGGCATATTATTGTCTTTGTTATTGTTTTATAAAAATTTCGAAACAACTTCATAAATTAACTGTAACTAAAGTACAATAGTTTTTACAGGCTGTTTAAAAAATTAACTATTCAAAATTCGCTTCATAAGAAAAACAACTGTAAATGCAGTTAAAATAACTACAATTGCATTACTGCACAAATAATTGTCGTGTGATAAGTGCCGAATTTTTCTGTGTGTAGGTAAATTCAAATTAAATAATGTCCTAAGAAAATATTTGATTTTAAACATGTTTTTGATTTTAAAATCACAAATTTAATAAAAAAAATTTAAAAATTCCTGTAATTATTTTTACAGTTTAAAAAAAATTTGTTTTTATCAAAAAAATAAAATGTTTTATTGATTGAAAAAAAAAAATAAGTATATATATATAAGTTAACACAAAACACATTAAAAATAACAATTTTGCTGACAAACTTATTAACTCACAAAAAACATACAAATTAGTTCACAAGCTGACAATGCGTCTTTTAAAAATCCAACAACGTAGCTTATTTCATAATAATACCATTGCACACGCCAATGGTCGATACTCGACACCTATATGGCATGATCAACAAAACTCAAAATTATTGCAATGTAGTAAAATTCCCATGAACAGTATTTCACAACATTGCACGAACCAACTGATGACACCAAATACCTAAATGGCGTGATCAACAAACCTGTAGTAATAAAATAGGGTAGTTTTAAGAATATTGTTGCTTTTTAATTTGAATTACCAATAAAGAAGGTTGTTGTGTCGCTATCGGCGCACAACAATTAATTTTTTTAAAAAAAATAAATTAAACTAATTTAATTTATATACTCACAATATATTTTCCGTTACCGACTGTAGTTTATTTAAAAAGTAATACGTAAAGTTTGTTTTTAAATGAAAAATCAATTGAAATTCATAGAAATATATTTTTTAACTATTTGAATCAGTCATTCAAAAAACAAACTATAAAAATTTACAGACATTCAGTAGGAGTTGATATGTTCAGGTAAATGTAAAATTTATGTTTTCTGATTCCAAAAATAGAAATTCATATAATTCCTTTTTGTATTTTTACCAAAATAGTTTGTATATATACAAAATTATTTCAATAAAAATTACAAGAAATTATTCAAATATACATACACACAAAGCCAATAAAAATATATACATCTGCATGTGTTGTGTTCTGTTTTGTAATTACACACAAATAAATTTGAAAAACAAACCACAAAAGTAGTTTTTTCTAACTTTTGTTCGGTAAAAATTTGATAGTTATTTTAAATGACTTTCTAATGTTTTTACTTTTGTCGATTATTAAACAATCATTGAAAATAAACAACAATATGGGCTAAATATAATGAAAAATCAGTAGTCCTCTTTTTGATTGTATTTTCGATTAATTTAATATGTATTTTAAGTTGTTTTAACGAAATAGTATTGTGAGTGTATATATATAACTATATACATTTTCAACCATATTTTTTTTTTCAAAATCAAATAGTTCCCAGCTATTTGATGAAATTGCAATGCTATTGAACAAAGGCGAAGGTTATTGACTTTACACTTATTCTCAACAAAAGGTTTTAACACGGGATTTTCTCGAACGCATATTTTCTGTGGGACAGCTTGGAAGGAGCAGATAGGTCTACACTCTATAACTGCCTTTTTATTAGTATTTCATAAAGTTTCCCAATAAAAGTGGAAAAATTATAAAAAATAAGTAAAAAAGGGCTAAATTCGGCTGTGCCGAATCTTTGAATACCCTCCACCAATATCCTAAAAAGATGTTCTCTTCTGTTTTTGATACAAATAATATAAAAAAACTTTTGAAGTAAAATTATGCAGGAGAAAAAATTTTTGAGGTGAAAAACTTTTTTAGATGTGAAAAGAACTTTTTTGTTGGAAAAAAAATTTCGAGGTGAAAAAAAATTTTTAAGGTGAAAAAATTTTTTGTGGTGAAAAAAAATTTTAGTGGTTAAAAAATGTTTGAGGTGAATAGAAAATATTTACTGCTAAGTGACTGGTGAAAAAATATGATAAAATATGTTATGTATCAGTCGCTACTATGAAATTGTACTAAATTTGTATGGACAATTTAGAGGCATCTTTACATTTTCACTAGTTTTTTTAAACATGGACTGCACAAAAAACACATTTTAAAGCATATTTTTTGTCAAATACTCAATTCTGTTCCGGCTAATGGGAACTAGCTCTGCAGCTGAATATGCCTAATGGAAACAATGCACTTTCTGATGCGCCACGTGTTGATAAATAGTTGCAACGAATGTTCTTTCTTTTAAAAATTTAAGTGTGTTTGTCTAACAGAGAGAATACAGCAAAGAAATTAATTTATTGAAGAAAGAACATGAGTTGTAACTATTTGTCAATAGAAGGCCCATCAGAAGGTGCAATCTCCATTACGCATATTTTGCTGCAGAGGTAGTCTCCATTAGCCATTTTGTGCTACAATATGGAGTAGAGTATTATTGATTTTCTATTTTCTTCGTAACATAAATTAATATTTGACAAAAACTATGAAAAATATATGTTTTATGTGCATATTATACCTTAATTTTTAAAATCAATATTCATTTAGATGTTAAAGAGCACAATATAGCACTTTATTCATGTGTATTTTTCTATAAAAGAAAAAATTAAAATATACATTTGGCAATCCCTCAATTCTCAAAAATACAAATGGAATAAAAAAAAAAAAAAATGTGAAACAAATGCTTTTTTACGTCAAACATTTGAAAAATTTACTTTAAAATTATGTAATAAGTCTACTAACAACATCTGAATGGATTATAATTTAAAGTATGTAGTTAATTTAATATTTTTGGTAAATAAGTTAATTGATAGCCTAATCCAAGGCTATATCGCCATGGGACAGGATATAGTTTTAATGTGATTCTGCGCCACCTATTCAAAAGTAGCGGCACTAAAGCAATTATGTATTTTGCTCTTTCTTTAGATATAAATGTCTTTGGTTACAAAAATAAAAAATACATTTTATGGAATGAAACGAAAAACCAACAAAGCTTAACAGAAAAACCCAATCTGGCTTACTATATCTCCTATAGTAGCCAAAGAATTGGAGATATTTGAACTGAAAATCCTAAGAAAATGCATTGGAAGAAATTATGAAAATTTCATAAAACTATTTTCAAATAGTTACGTCTATGAAAATGCCGATGTTCTACCCTTCTGTAGGTACTCCGTGTCGTTGCAAGCCAGATTTGTTGAGAAACTTGCGCTACACGATAATATGCTTGTCAGCCAAATATACGAAAGCGAGAAAAACACCATCTGGGCTGGATCTACATATCTTTCTCCTGTCGGTATACTTAATGGACGTATTAACGACGATCCAGCTCCTCTGGACATTACCTCATTCTATATTAGCCCAGCCTCCGGCAATCATAAGTGCTGTTGCATGAACTCTAATATGAATATGTTTTGCCAATTTATGTAACAGAACTTTTGTTATTTAGTTTTAGTAATGTTATTTATTTAGTTTTAGTAATGTTATTTACAGAGGTCTGCTCTGTTAGCGACTTTAACATTGTTGCTTTTAACGTTAACTTAGTTATTAGAGTAACACACATATAGCTCTAAAATGTTATTATTCTCATAGAATGTAAGACAATGAATGTAATCGAACAAGAAGAAGACTTAATAACATTTTTACTTACTTAACAGAAAACAAAAATAGATACAGAAAAATTGTACAAATTTGTATGGAAAATTTAGAGGTACCTTCACATTTTCACTCATAACTTTTGAACCGCTTGACCGATTTTGCTCATTTTAAATACCAAACTGCTCGAGAGGATGTTCAATAATCTGGGTAAAAATAGGCACCCCCGCTTGTGTCTTCGCGTCGTGATCGCCATTTCAACAGACAGACAGACGGACAGACAGACGGACATCGCTAAATCGACTTAAAATTGCATAAGGATCACGAATATATATACTTTATGGGGTCTTAAACCTATATTTCGACATATTACAAACGGAATGACAAACTGATATATATTCTCACCATATATGGTGGAGGGTATAAAAATATTTTAATCGTGACCGCAATTTACACAGCGAAATTAAAAATAGGAATACTTTTTACTATTCAACAAGAAGGTGAAAAAACTGGGACTTAAAGCGGGAAAACTCTCCCCGTTAACAGTCTGCCCTATCCGATTTGGCTGGAGACCTAAAAATGAAGAAAGTTATGTATTGCATGTATTTAGGGCTAATTTAGTTACACTCAGATAAAAAAGTTAGAAGTAAAATTTGTAAACGGTTTTTAATCCCACTTTACTATTTCTGTACTGATTTTTAGTAAGAAAAATATTATTTATTATTTTCAGAAATCATTTTACAAATTTTTGAAAAACGATTTGCTAAAAGTGATTATTGAAGGAAATGTTATTTCTAATTAAAATTTACAGCTACAAACTTAAATTTCATTATAATGTTACATAAATTAAAAACAGTACTTTTACTTAAAATAGCACTAAAACGATTTTTTTTGGTTCAAAAATTTGAAAACAATTTAAATCAAAAGTAAAAAAAATTATTAAAATATTTTTCAAAACAGAAATTATCAAATTAAATCAAAATAATAAATTCGTTTATGTTTTTACAATTCTTAGGCCTTTTTTTTTTTTTAATTTTGTCTAAAATATTTGTTTGAAAAAGATAAAAAAAATTTTATGCTCGTTAAAAATAAATAAATTTGAAATTTTGAACTAATTGTACTAATGTTTAGTATTTTTTTTTGCTGATTTTAGCAAACAGATTTTAAATTCGACTTTATAAAAAGTTTACCAAAAAAATTCTGTAATGGCAACTGAAAATTTCGCTGTTATTATGGAAAATTTTACTCAGCGGTATTTTTTGCTAATCTTAGCAACAAATTTCTTCTGAGGAACTTGGTAAAAAGAAGAAAACTCTTCCCCTAAAATACTGATAGAAACTTAAATTTAAAGAAATGTTGAAAACAAAATGGAACGGAGAGGGAGTGTAATTGATCAACAAAATATAATAGAAAGGAAAACGAGTGAAATTGAAGCACTACATATCCGTATGAAATGGAATGAAACAGGGAACAAGTGGAATTCAAGCACTAGGTTAGGGGAATAAATTAGAAAGGTTCCCCGTTCCTAGGAAAGGGGATAGTAAATTAAACAGTATACAAGGGAAACGAAATGGGATGGAACGACAAACGAGTGAAAATAAAGCACTTGACAAAGGGAATAGAATAGAACGGGGAGTGAGATGAATTGAAACAATAGACAAGGAATGAAACAGGGGAAAAGTGAAATGAAACGCTACATAAAGAAACGGAATGCAACGAGTAAAACTGAAACACTAGGCAATGGAGAATTAAATGACATGGAATGGAAATTGAGTGGAATTAAAACAACAGACAAGCAACGAAATCGAATAACAAGGCGAACCTAAAGAATAACATGTCATGGCTATAAAATACAGTCGTTGGATTTTGAATCTAAACGACGTAGTGGTTGATTTTTCATCAAAACTGCTCATGGGCGACAAGGCTTGGCAAAATTGTCGGTTTCGGGTGAAGGAAAATCCACGCATAATTCATGATTGGACTGTAGTTTTTTTTCGATGGAACCCGGCGGGGTTAATAGCGATTGCTATAAAGCCATTTTGACCGTATTTTTCTTACCGGAATTTGACCATCTAGATTTGAAGGACATGTGGTTCCAATAGGACAGTGGCACTTGTCATACTGCATGCGACATATTGCGTATTTTTAAGGATGCCTTCCCAGCGCGTGTTATCTCGCGTTTCGGTGATTTGGCTTGGCCAGTCAGATCTCCCGATTTGACTGTCCCGGACTTTTTCCTCTGTGGATATTTAAAGTCCTTGGTGTACGCGAACAAGTCTCGCACATTGGAGGAATTAAAGAACAAGATACGAGGTAAAACTGACAACGTGAGACCACAAATGCTGCGCACAGTTATGCAAAATGTGATCAAAAGGGATAAAATTTGCATCAAGGCCCTCGGCGGTCATTTGTCTGATATAGTTTTCTACAATTAATGAAAAAAAAAATTATAAGTGCATATATTTTTATCAGTTCAAAACCAAATCAATTTTTATTTTAAACAAAAGTTATGGAGAAGGAAAATCAGATGATGGTTTTTGCCCCACCCTTTACAACGGCCTTCTGAATTTTGGACAATTTTGTAAAACTTTTTATACTTATTAATAACCCAGCAAAATAAGAGCTGAGGAAGAAGTAGTTAAACAGTACATCTACTGAACACGAAGTTGTGAAAATTTCGGTGAATCATTTATGATTTTAATATTGACGTGTCATTGGGAGGAAGTAGTTTATTTCGGTGCTATAAAAAATCGATGAGCATATGGACTTTTTCATTAGTTTACGAAAGTTGTTAAATATAGGGACTACAAAATAAATATAGGGAGTGGCTTTGTTTTTTTTTAAGTTAAAAATGTGATTTTGAACACGCCAACAATTATTATTCCGACCAGGACAAAGTGAATATCACTGGTATGCAAAATATGTTTTCAATAAGGCATTTAATGACTGCAGGAATTAACCATTTATGGACCAACGAAATAATTGTGTTTTTTTACTAGTAGGGGTTAATATCAACATTTTGGAAGTTGTTTAAAATGACTTCTTACAAATCGAAAAAATTGCACTATTAACTTCTTTGGATGTTCTGAAAAAGAGATTCGTAAAGAATAACATCCATTTTATTTTGTTGGGAAGGTATTTTACAGCATTCAGGCTTTTTTCAAACATTAAACCAATTTCTCGCAATGTTTTACTGTCTTTTTTAATATTTTAACACAAGTTCCAGGGAAGTTTGTTTACCCAGTTTAAAAAAAAAAATGTTGGTTAAGCAGAAATTTTCCAAATTGAACTGATCATTGCGAGATCAAGTCAAGTCATTTCATATTTATTATAATTAGATAATATTATTTAAGATATGATAATAAAAGAAATTACTAAAAATAACTGTTATTAATTACTGTGAAAAAACTTTATTATAATTGATGCAAGAATTGTACAGTTTCTGACTTCGGCCTTTAAAGGGCTAAGAAAAAAAAAATTACAAATTAATTTTTGTGTGTAAATTAAATTGCCTAATTAATGAAGCATAGTTTGCAATATCTACAATTTTTATTTAAAAGATATCCAGCGTGTGTATGACGTGTTCGAAAGAAAAATCAAAACTAATTCACATATGAATTTAAAAAATTTTTTCAAATATTTTTTCAAATAAATATTTAACCCCTTTATCAATTTGTATTTAGTTTAGAATTCATTTAGCCAACTCGCACAGGTCTTAAATAATTTGATGGTAATACTGGTATAATCCCTAAAGTCTTTTCTAAATTTAACATAATGCTTACGGTAGACAAAAGTTGTTACAAAGTTTTTTATTTTTTGTTTCTTCTATAAAACTGTAAAAATTAAATTTTATTTAAGTAATCCATGAACTTTATTTAAAAAAAAAACAACTAAATTTGTAACAACATAAAACAACTTTTCTTGTTATATTCAATATATTAAACAATAAAAAAATAATAATTTTAGCCAACAGTTCTATAAAAAATTAAACTGAGATGTTTCTTAAAATGCTGTGAAACATTTTAACGAATTAAGAAACAGATATTTTAAAGAAAACTTGTTTTAAAAACATTTCAAAATTAAAAAAGGAAGTTCAAATAGAAAAATAAACAACTGGGTCAGAAATGAAACAAAAAAATAAACCTTAAGAATATCTTTATTTTTATAACAAAGTTAAAAACACTTTATAAAACCACAAAGTTTTAACTTTACCAAAAACTTTAGGTTTTATTTTTATAAAGAAAAGAAAAAGGTAAAAGAATATTGTTATAAAAAATAAAAAAAAACCTGATGTTTTTTAAATTGAATACATTAAAAAGCATTTTGTAAATCACTCTCTTTAATACATATTGTATATAAATATTTCTTAGAATAGAAATAAACAATTTCCAAGTAAAAGAAACAGGCATCACAAAACAATTTAAAAATGAAATAAAATAAAATCCTTTCAACAATTTAAATATAACTTGATAAAATATGAAGCTTTCTATATCAACTGTCTATCTACAAAATAATATTATATCGTATCAGCGTCAAACTTACATTTTAACACAATTGGTTTTTATGTTAACCGAATTTGCGTAATATTATTAACATAAAATGTTAACTATTTTATAGTTAAACAAGTAGAAAAGGGCTAAATTCGGCTGTGCCGAATCTTTGAATACCCTCCACCAATATCCTAAAAAGATGTTCTCTTCTGTTTTTGATACAAATAATGTAAAAAAACGTTTGAAGTAAAATTATGTAGGTGAAAAAATTTTTTAGATGTGAAAAGAACTTTTTTGGTGGAAAAAAAATTTAGAAGTGAAAAAAAATTTTTAAGGTGAAAAAATTTTTTGTGGTTAAAAAAAAATTTTAGTGGTTAAAAAATGTTTGAGGTGAATACAAAATATTTACTGATAAGCGACTGGTGAAAAAATTTGAGAAAATATGTTATGTACCAATCGCTACTATGAAATTGTACTAAATTTGTATGGGCAATTTAGAGGCACCTTTACATTTTCACTAGTTTTTTTAAACATGGACTGCACAAATAACACAATTTAAAGCATAGTTTTTGTCAAATACTCGATTTTGTTTCGGCTAATGGGGACTAGCTCTGCATCTGAACATGCCTAATGGAGAGAATGCACTTTCTGATGCGCCACGTATTGATAAATAGTTGCAACGAATCTTCTTTTTTTAAAAAATTGAAGTGTGTTTGTCTAATAGAGAGAATACAGCAAAGAAATTAATTTATTAAAGAAAGAACATGAGTTTAAACTATTTGTCAATAGATGGCCCATCAGAAGGTGCATTCTCTCCATTAGGCATGTTCAGATGCAGAGCTAGTCTCCATAAGCCATATTGTGCTACAATATGCAGTAGAGTATTATTGATTTTCTATTTTCTACGTAACATAAATGAATATTTGCCAAAAACTATAAAAATATAAGTTCTATGTGCATATTATACCTTATTTTTTTAAATAAATATTCATTTAGATGTTTAAGAGCACAATATTGCACTTTATTCATGTATATTTTTTTATGAAAGAAAACATTAACATAAATAAACATTTGCAAATCCCTCAATTCTCAAAAATACAAATGGAATAAAAAAAATACTATTTTCCTCTATGAAAATTTCTCTTTTGGCATAAAAATGTGAACCAAGTGCTTTTATTACGTCAAACATTTGAAAAATTGACTTTAAAATTATGTAATAAGTCTACTAGCAACATCTGAATGCATAATAATTTAAAGTATGTAGTTAATTTAATATTTTTGGTAAATAAATTAATTGAAAGCCTAATCCAAGGCTCTATCATGGGCCAGGATATAGTTTTAATGTGATTCTGCGCCACCTATTCAAAAGTAGCGGCACTAAATCAATTATGCATTTTGCTCTTTTTATATAAATTTATTTGGACCTTGTTATGGGGCAGGTCACTAAAGCAATTATGTATTTTGCTATTTCTTTTGATATAAATCTCTTTGGTTACAAAAACAAAAAATACATTTTATGAAATGAAACGAAAAACCAACAAAGCTTAACAGAAAAACCCAATCTGGTTTACTATATCTCCTATAGTAGCCAAAGAATTGGAGATATTTGATCGGAAAATCCTAAGAAAATGCATCGGAAAAAATTATGAAAATTTCATAAAACGATTTTCAAATAGTTACGTCTATGAAAATGCCGATATTCTACCCTTCTGTAGGTACTCCATGTCCTTGCACGCCAGATTTGTTGAGAAACTTGCGCTACACGATAATATGCTTGTCAGCCAAATATCCGAAAGCGAGAAAAACACCATCTGGGCTGGATCTAAATATCTTTCTCTTGTCGGTATAATTAATTCTATATGAGCCCAGCCTCCGGCAATCATAGGGGCTGAAGATGATATACGTATATACTAAATTTTGCATGAACTGTAATATGAATATGTTTTGTCAATTTATGTAATAGAACTTTTGTTATTTAGATTTAGTAATGTTATTTATTTATTTTTAGTAAAGAGAGGTCTGCTCTGTTAGCGACTTTAACAATGTTGCTTTTTACGTTAACATAGTTATTAGAGTAACACACATATAGCTCTAAGAATGTTATTCTTCTCATAGTATGTAAGACGATAAATTTAATCGAACAAGAAGAAGACTTAATAACATTTTTACTTACTTAACAGAAAAAAAAAATAGATACAGAAAAATTGTACAAATTTGTATGGAAAAGTTAGAGGTACCTTCACATTTTCACTCATAACTTTTGAACCGCTTGACCGATTTTGCTCATTTTAAATACCAAACTGCTCGGGAGGATGTTCAATAATCTGGGCTTCCCTGCTTGCGTCTTCGCGTCGTGATCGCCATTTCAACAGACAGACAGAGAGACGGACATCGCTAAATCGACTTAAAATTGCATAAAGATCATGAATATATATATACTTTATGGGGTCTTAAGCCTATATTACCACATATTACAAACGGAATGTCAAACTGATATATACCCTCACCATATATGGTGGAGGGTATAAAAACTAAATTCATATATTTGTCTTAGGACATCAATGCGTATGATAAATATTGTATTTATCATACGTATTTTATTTATCCCTACAAAGAAATATTTTTCCTAAAGAAAAAATTTGATGTAAAGCAATTTGATTCTATGTAATTTTCTAAAGAAAATACTTCAAAAAATTTAAGTTTTTTTTTAATATAGTTTTAATTGACTTTTTCTAATAGAAAAATTCTTCGATTCTTAGGACATTATTAAGATTTTTAAGATAGTCCTTAGAGTCTCAGAATTTTTCTTTTAGAAAAAATCCTTAGAACCTAAGAATATTTCTATCAGAAAAAAGTTCCTTAGAACCTAAGAATATTTCTATCAGAAAAAAGTTCTTAGAATCCAAGTATATTTTATGATGAAAAGTCCTCAGAATCTAAGAATTTCTTTAAAAAAAAAGGCGGATATTTTTTGCTCCTATTAAACACTTTAGTATGTTTTCTGTAAAATACTACTACTGAAAAAAATACGTAACCAGGATTACAGCATTCTCAAGCCTTTTTTAACAATTTTCCAGGAAATCTCTAACAAACTTCCTAAATTTCTATCACCAAAAAAAAAAAATATTTCTAATAGAAAAAGATCCAAATTTTTTTTTTTAATTTGTGCGATAAATAAAAAAAAAAATATAATCGTAGGTAGAGTTTTGAGACGAAAAAACCAAATTTAAATTTTAGAAAAATCTTAACAAGTTTGCATGAAATCAAGAATTGACAAGAAAATACTCCACAAAAGTACGGAGTTTAAAAGCACCTTGCTCTGTAGTTGTTAAATTCTAAATACTCTATACTTGTACCACTCTACCTTATTCCCACTTTTAAATAAAACTATTTTTAAAAAAATTGTAGGATCAATTTAAGGGTTTTTCTTATTTTTAACCTTTAAACCCCCACATTTCGTAACTATTTAAAAAAAATCTTTGTAGAATTTTAAAGATGACAGTTTAAAGTTACGCGCTTAAAAAAAATAAATTCTATGTCTTCCAAATTCGTAACCCATTTTTTTTAAATGAAAACAAGGTGCTTTAAAGTCCTATACACCCGAGTAAAAAAGTTTAGATATAATCTAATAATATATTATCATATATATGCATTAGCATATATAATTATATTTTACATATTTTTTTTTAAATTGCATTATATTTTGTCATATATAACCATATCTGTTTATAAATTGATCTTTATAAAATTATGTATGATTTATATGATAAGATATGGTCAAAGGAAATCTTGAGGGCCGATTTTGATTTTGAATAAAACATAAATTATTTAGGAAATTATTGTCATTTCTTTATGATAATATGGTATGGTTCAATTATGTATGGAACAAAATATCGGCCAAATGGCCGCAGCGACCTCGGCGGCACACCTCCATCCGATGGTCTAAATTTTCGATGACGCTGAGGCATAATTGAGATTCTATGCCGTTAATATGCCGAATTATCTCAACTTTTAGCTCTTGAATTATTGCTGGCTTATCGACGTACACCTTTTCTTTCAAATAACCCCAAAGAAAGAAGTCCAACGGTGTCAAATCACATGATCTTGGCGGCCAATTGACATCGCCATTACGTGAGATAACACGGCCTAGAGTATTCAAAAAACCGGCCTTGTGGAAAAACCGGTCTCGGTTTTCTTCGAAAAATCGAATTTTAAAAAAACCGGTTTCGGTTTCGGTTTTTGCAGAAAAAACCGGTCAACCGGTTTTTTCGCTTTTTTTTATTTTGAATAAAAAGCTTATATAATTCGTTGTTTTAGTTACAAACAAAAAAAAGAAATTTAATAAATAAAGTTATAAAAATAAAAAAATACATTCTTTGAAAAAAAATATTTTATAATATTTTTTTATTGTATTTCATTTCAACATTTTATTTATTAGTTTTAATATTTTTTAATATAATATTTTTAAAATTAATATTATAAAACTATATTCATATCAAATGAATAGAGATCATTAAGTTGGTAAATTGGGTAAAACCAGGTACGTTAGTAATTTGAACGTTTGGCATTAAGTTCTTTTAATATTAAAATTTAAATATGTAAAAAGAAAATCTATTTTTCACTTCTAAAATAATATTTTAGAAATAATATGCAATCTAAATGTTTCGTTTTAAGTCGATTTTTTTTTGTTTGCTTTTGATAAAGCTAGAAGTGAAAAATACTCTTTCACTAATAGTAGATGTTGGACAAATAGTCAAAAGACAATTATATAAATTCTCCAACTTTTCAGTTCTCTTGTCGCATTTATCAAGATAAATGAAATCATCATATAATGATGAATGATTTTGTACAGTCTCTTTTTTAGGATTTTGAATACTGTTTATTGTGTTATTTAGATCAGAAATTAAACTATTTGAATTTGGAATATCCAAAGTTAAGTCTTCATCGGAATCTACCAGACTTACATCTAAATCTTCATAACCAAACAAACAAACTATTACGAAAGTGTTCGGAAAAAGGAAAAGAGACCAAGTAACCTAGTTGGTGATGTAATTAAAAAAACCGGTTAACCGAACAAAAAAGACCGGTTTTCGGTTTTCTTAGAATTTACAAAATATTCGAAACCGATCGGTTTAAAAAAAAAGAAACCGGTTGACCGGTTTTCGGTTTCGGTTTTTGAATACTCTAACACGGCCATTGAATTTGTCGCGCAAAAGAGCCATTATTTCGTTAGCTGTGTGGCAAGTGGCACTGTCCTGTTGAAACCACATATCGTGCACATCCATATCTTCCCATTCGGGCCATAAAAAGTTCATTATCATCTCACGATAGCGAAAACCATTCACAGTAACTGCCTGACCGGCCTCATTTTGGAAAAAATATGGCCCGATGATGCCGCCAGCCAATAAACCGGACCAAACAGTCACTCTTTGTGGGTGCATTGGTTTTTCGACAATCACTCTTGGATTATCATTCGCCCAGTGTGCCTCATCACTGAAGATGATTTTCTTCGAAAATTGGACATCCACTGTTGCCATTTCTTGCCACCATTCTGACCATTGACGACGTTTGGAATGGTCAAGAGGCTTTAGTTCTTGAGTCAATTGCACCTTGTAAGCGTGTAAATGCAAGTCCTAATGCATAATGTTCGTCAAAGACGAGCGTGAGAGGTGCACACTATCGCGAACAGCAGCAATATTTTCTGCAGTAGGAGCCGATTATACGCACATTTGGACGATTAAATTTACCGAAAAAATCACGAAATGCATTTTGATTTGAACGGCCATTTTCATAATAAGCCTGAATAACTTTAACGCGTTGCTCGATTGTGTATCTTTCCATGGTTCAAATTGAGTTAGTCTGATATTGAGAAATGTCAAATGAAATGCAGAAAAAAATTGACGTTTAGGTGTGGTTCACTTTCAACATCGGCCCTTAAAATTTAACCACCTTTTATAATTATACATGGGTTACCCGGGACTGTATATACAGGTTGGTTGAAAAGTTCCTGCGCTCACCAAGAGATGGCACTGCTAGCTCCAAACTCTTTTTTTTTCTCAAGTTGGTATAACTGTCCTGAGAACACATGCAAAGTTGCAAGGCATTCTGTCAATTCTTTCTTTGTTTACAAGCCATTTGAAGTTGACGTGTCATTGATTTTTTTAATATGGGAAAAATTGAATATCGTGCAGTCATTAGATTCTTTGTTTTGAAAGGTTTAAAAGCAAAGGAAATTTATGAACAATTATTAGAAGTGTATTAGAAGTCCTCACCTTCAAAACACACGGTTGAATTTTGGGCTGGTGAATTTAAACGTGGTCGTACCAGCCTTAAAGACGATGCACGCGAAGGACGACCAAAAACTGCAACCACAGCAGAAATCATTGAGCAGGTACATAATGTGGTTAGTGAAGATCCAAGTTTGACTAAGCGTGAAATTGCTAATGCCATAGGCATCTCAGACGAACGAGTACTCCATATTTTACATGAAGAATTACGTATGAAAAAACTGTCTGGAAAGTTAGTGCCGCACACATTAACAATTCAACAAAAACTGCATCGAAAACAAATTTCTCAGCGTAATTTGGAGCATTTTAAGCCGAATAAAACCGACTTCTTGCGTCGTTTTATAACTATGGATGAGACTTGGATCTACCACCATGATCCTAAATTGAAACAAGAACGTTTACAGTGGACTGAAGCTGGTTGTTCAGCTCCAAAGCAGGTGAAGTCACAACGATCAGCAAAGAAGGTTATGGCATCATTGTTTTGGGATGCAAAAGGAATTTTGTTGATTGATTATCTTCAGAAAGGTAAAACAATCAACTCTGAATATTATTGCAGCCTTTTGGATCAGCTAGATGAAAAAATTCGTGAGAAAAGACCTGGTTTAAAGAAGAAAAAAATAATTTTTCATCAAGACAATGCACCTGCTCACAAAAGTGTTTTGACGATGGCTAAATTCAAAGAATTTAAGTACGAATTGCTTGAACATCCACCGTATTCACCAGAGTTGACTCCCAGTGACTATTATCTCTTTAGAAATCTCAAACAATTCCGTCGTGGAAAGCATTTTTCGTCGAATGAAGAGGCCATAGCAGCCGTAGGTTATTTTGCAGAGCTTCCGGAAAACCATTATAAAGATGGCATCAAATTATTGGAAGATCATTGGAACAAGTGTATTGAGCTTCTAGGAGATTATATTGAATAAAAAAATATATTTCTTAACAAAAACAGTATTCTTTCATTTCGAGCGCAGGAACTTTTCAACCAACCTGTACGCCTTATTTTACTGAATATTTTCCCATCAAAAACTTATTTTCGTTAAAATCTAAGATAGAGGGTTTTGAATGTAAGCCCTCGATATGTATTTTAAAGTTTAAATAAAAAAATATATTTCGTAACAAAAGCAGCATTCTTTCATTTCGAGCGCAGGAACTTTTCAACCAACCTGTAACAACGCAATTTGTGCATTTTTGCATTGTGTATCTTATTTAACACTACACTATTTCCAAATTTGATTCAAAATTTACCAAATAATATTAAAATTGTTTAAAAATGTTTTAAAATTTTATAACCAGTTTTTAAATTATCCAAAACTATTTTAAATTAGTCTAAACATTTATTAAAATTTTTGGAAAATGTTTCGAAGTTGTGAAAAAATGCTTTTTGCAGAATTATGTATTTGTTATAATAAAGAGTATTTGTGTATTGATGCATGAAATTCGCTTCTTTAAACTTATTTTTCATCAAAGCTTAAATACTACAAAGTATATGAACATTTTCCACTCATGCATCAGAATTCCTAATCATTGTATTATCATTGCTTCCTTAGAGTAAAGTATAAGTAATTCTAGTAGCTACATTTGAATACTTCCATCCTATGACACGCCAATGTTTAATTCAACGATGAAACCAACAAAAAAGAAGTGATGCCTTTGCCATAGTAGTAATGCTTTTATTGCTTCTTTGGCAGCTTTATTTTTCACTGGGAATAAATATTTCATTCACCTTTGCAAATTTTCTGTGTTTATTTTCAATTTTAAAAACCCAAATGGTTAAAATATCACCCTTTACATAGTACATTTGGTGCCTGAATGTTTTAAAACATTGTGTGCACCAAGATTAAATAAAAAAAGGACTAAAAACAAATAAGTTACAATATAAAATTTATCAAAAATATAAATTAAATTTTAAAATATTTTATCGGCATGTGTAATACACATTATCTCTGATTTGGTAAATCATTGTTTTTTTCTTGAAAAATTGAAAGACTTCTTCCATTTTTTATTCGCATTATATATAAAAATAAACAGTCTAAGGTCGACATTAATATGATATAATTTTTTCCCGTAGGTGGGCAGTTGTTATGGAAAACCACATACTTATTATGAAAGCAAGTTCAATATGGTGTATAAAAATTATTCTTTAAAGTTGTAGGCCTTTTTAAACTGTCATTTCTTTTGGCTGACTAAAGGTTTCCCCTGTGGGAGTATTAGTACTTTAAACGAAATATAAGTAGTAAGGTGGGCCAAAAAGTTTTTTCCGTACTAGAATACTAATCTTACTGGGAAGATGTGTTCACAAAAAAATTGTATTTATAATGACCCTATTTTAATACAGGACATTAAAATTTGATTATTTCGGGTGGATAAATGTTTTATAGCATAGAAATTGTACGAATTTGAACATAACAGGTCAGTTGAAAATTCCCTGGCCTACCATACTAAAACACATATTTTTGGCAAAATTCGTTTTTTTATTCAACATAGTTCCCTTCAAGGGTGATACACTGATTATAGCGAGCCTACAACTTTTCGATACCATTTTTGTAGTACGATTTATACTTTGCTTCAAAATAGGCCTCAGTTTCGGCGATCACCTCTTCATTCGACGAAAATTTCTTCCCAGCAAGCAGTCTTTTGAGATCTGAGACCAGGAAATAGTCGCTGGGGCCGGCTCTGGAGAATACGGTGGATGCGGAAGCAATTGGAAGCCCAATTCATGGATTTTTGCCTTCGTTTTCACTGACTTGTTTTTGGTCAAAAGTGAACTCGCGCGGCTCTCACTTTGCACAGAGCTTTTTCTACCCAAATATTCGCGAATGAATGCTATTTCATTCAATTTCAATTTACGGTCATTCGAAATCATTTTGTGGATTTTTTTGATGTTTTCGCCCGTAACAACCTCTTTTTGGCGTCCACTACGTTCACCGTCTTCGATGCTCATTTCACCACGTCTAAACTTAGCATACCAATCCTTGATAGTTGATGTTCCTGGGACAGTGTCCGGAAACTCGTCATAAAGCCAAGTTTTTGCTTCAACTTTTTCCCTTTAACACCCGGAATTCCTTTTTATCCATTTTTTTCACAAAAACAAAAGTTGCTCACTCAAAATGCTAAAATTCACAATCAAATGATCCGATAACTGTCAAATTTATACACATGTCTTTTGAAGGTTAGGGCTAACTAAAAATCATATCGATTTATGTCTAGTAGCGCCATCTATTTGTCAGGCCGGGGATTTCTCAATTGACCTGTTATTTGGTTTATTTTAGACATTTTGTAATGTAGATTACGAGATTAATAATAACTATGCTTAATTTACCATAGTAACTCTTATAATTCCAATTTCCACATCTTAATTTTTAACCCTGACTTTTTTTTTGCAATTGCCAATGTCTTAAGATCAACAAAAGTGATTTCTTTTCAAGTATCTCAAAACGCGAATTAGTGAAAATTTCTTAAAGTCAAAATATTAAATTTATCCTGAAGATAGATATACTTTTGGAGCTAGAATATGTTTGTGTTTATACTCCTGGAACTTTTTTGTGAAGAAATAAAAATTTAAACTTAAAAAGCAAAAGTTAAGCCGCATGTTCACAATGTCTAGTTAGCTACTAACGGGCACTTTGACACATTTGTTGTTGTTTCCCATAACAGGAAATTTAGCAATTGGGCCTAAATAAAATAATGCGGCTTTCTTTTTGTTTAAAAGTAATTGGATAGAAATAAAGATACGAGAAGTCACACTATAATTTGCAGTTGATGTCAAAAATGATCAAAGACAGAAATATTGCTGTTGTCAAAGTAGGAACAATATGTTACGATTGGACTTCAAATAACGACAAAGTTTACACAAGAACCCAGCAAAAATATTCTTAATAATAATTCTTAAGGAATTAATTTTTCATTGATTCTAAAGTATCTTTTAGTTCTGATTTTTCTCTTCTAAGGAAGTTCTTTTTCACAACTTATAAAAATGTGATTTTTAATGAAATTAAACACTTTTCAAATCTATGACGCTACAAAAAGTAAAAAAAAATATTGTAGTAAAAGTTGCAAGCATTTCGAGTAGAGATAAATAAGGCCCGATTGCTGAATTTCACGCTAAAATTTAACGAGCAGTAAAACTCAAACTTTGTATAAGAAACAACAACAAATGTGTCAGTTAAATTCCCAGGTAGAAGCTAACGGGAGGTTGTGAAACTGAGGCTAAGGCTCGATTACTGATGTCCTGTAGAAATCTAAATAACAAATTCAAAATTTATTTGGGAAGAACAAAAGATTTAATTTTTCACTAAACCATAAGAAGGGCTTTAGACGCAATGAAAAAGGATCATAAAAGAAAACTTCCACCCTATGACACCACTATGTAAAAATCATTGGTTCCGATCCAAAATTTCACAACACCGGAATCAAAATCACTGCTTCTTTTTCTCTTCTTTTGCTACTTTTTTTTTGCTGGGAAAGAAAAAAAAGAAAAAAGTTTACAAAAAAGAACATGACAGAAATAATATTTTTAAACTTTTTAAAATAGTCTTTAACTAATCTTTAATCCTAGAGGCTATTTATTGGGAAAGATTTTTTTTATTGACCCGCCTTAATAAGCATCACACTGAGATATTATGTTGTAAAAATATATTTGTATGATTTCTTTTTAATTTTGTAATGTATTACAGTGGATTTAGTTATTTATATTTCGGCGTATTGAGAATTAGGTTTTTATTATTGTTAAACAAAATTAAAAACTTGTCAAAAGCACACAGAACAAATTACTGCCCATTTAATTTCAATAAAATTTTTTTTTGATTCCAAATCTATTTTCAATTCAATAGTTCAATTATATCAATTAAATCAAATGATTGAAAATTAATTTGATCTAAAAAAAATTTAATTTACCATAAACTCTATGGGCAACATATTGAAAAAAAAAATATGTTTTGTGTAAAGTAATATTATTTTAACAGGGTGGGTCAAAAATAATCATGTAATTTTCTTTCGCTATAAACTTTTGTTTTAAAGGAAAACTTATTTGGTTTTTAACCAGGGTTGGCTATTGCCACTAAAATACCGTTATCAATTCAATACCGTTTCAATTGACTATCGTTAACCCTAAAATACCGTTACCGAAATAGCTGACAAATATTGTTATACTTACCGAAAAAAATGGAAAATAGCGCTATCCCTAAAATACCGTTACCGAAATAATATAAAATATCTTTATCGTTAAAATACCGTTATCGAAATAATAGAAAATATCATTATCCTTAAAATAACGTTCCCGAAATAATAGCAAATAGCGTTACTCTTACCGATAACCGTATTCGTTTAAAAACATGGATGGTAAATGTTTTTAAATGATTATCTTTATTCTCACTTACAAATTTTGCATCAGTTAATTATGGAAAATCATGTCCGACTAATTACCGCCGCCGGTGTTGATGCAAATTTGGGCTCTGTTGATTACATTTTGCTTAACTGTGAACAGTACTTGTGGTGTTACGTTGTTAATTTCGAATGTAATTCTTCAACTTCACTAAGGTGCGGGTTTTGTTGGCGAACTCCAATAACTTCAATTTTTGTATCCCTTCCAAAAAATAGGATTTTTCGAGGTCCATAAAATAGCCATTTGTTTGATCAATAAATTAATCGTTGGAGCTAAATCTCTTTCCACCGAGCCATTTCTTTATGTTAGAAAAGTCACTGGGGGCTAAATCCGGAGAATAAGGCAAATGATAGGGCAATTCGTAGTCTACGATTCCGTTGGTGGTCGATTGTGAGCAAACGCGGCAGCCATCTTGCGGAAACCTTTCTCATACCCAAGGGATCGTTCAAAATTGAAACGACTGTGCCATGTGAGATGCTTATGTCTTCCACAACCTATCGCACATTCAATTTCCGATCGGCGAACACCATATTGTGAATTTTTTCAATTGTTTTCAGTGTAGACCCTTAAATGGACGTCCAGAACGTTCGGCATCTTCCGTGCTTGTAAGGCCACAACGAAAGTCACTAAACCAATTTTTTACCATTGAAATCGATGGTACAGAGTCCCCATAGTATTTATTAAGCTTTTCCTTGGTTTGATTGATGTTTATTTTTTGCAAAAAATAATATTTAATGAGCTCTCGAAATTCTATTTTTTCCATTTAAAAAATATCCACGAGGTTGTATGTTTTGAACAGCTGTTAAACGCAAAGTAAATGACGGAACTCGCTCAAAATTTGACAGTAGTCTATTAACAGGTGGTAC
This sequence comes from Eustalomyia histrio, assembly GCA_949748255.1. Lineage (NCBI taxonomy): Eukaryota > Metazoa > Arthropoda > Insecta > Diptera > Anthomyiidae > Eustalomyia > Eustalomyia histrio. The sequence goes on from OX456527.1 coordinate 37,099,235, forward strand.
AGTGTTGCATTTCTTGTAACTACGAGGGAAGTTCGAAAAGTCACGGACTTATTGATCCGCCTTCCTATTTAAAAAATTATATATTATTGTTTTTTATTAAAAAGAATTAAAAATTATAAAATCTTTATAGTGAATCTTTTTCAAAATGAATTTTTTGAGAATGAATTGATTAGTGTTAATTATAATGTTATATATAAGGAATTTTCGAAAATAAAACCCCCCAAGTGAAAATAATTTTAAAATATCATTTTTACATGGTTGACTGAACTGAAAACACAACGGTATTATGACTGTAAATGACAATGTCAAGTTTTATTTGATCAGCATTTTATACATCCATAATTTTAAATTTATTTTCTTTTATTATTCTTTTAAATTAAGCTTGTATAAAAATAATAATGATTATTTATTTTCAAATATTTCGTCTTCAGAAAAATAATTAAATTTTTTAACAATTAAAATTTAAAAAAAAATTTATATATATAAGTTTTAATTGTTAAAAAAATTAAATTATTTCCCTGAAGAAGTCAACCAATATGAAGACGAAATATTGAAAAAAAAATCATTATTATTTTTATACAAACAAGATCTCAAGCTCAATTTAAAAGAATAATATGTTCCATAATTATCATATTTTTTACAGTAAGAATTTTTGCTACCACAGTATTCCCTACGGGAAATGGACCAGTCACAGAGTTAGTCACGTCACCGGAACTTTGTGGCAGAAACCGGTCCTCGAGTTGGTTCTCTTATATGAAAGTAACCGGTAACCGGCTGCAAAACTTTTTATTATTTATAAGGATGATAAAGAATTAGTTTTGTTTTTCACTTTTTTAAATGAATTAAATTTGACTCGAATATCATTCCATAAACACATTCGAGGCATATTGACGATTCCCGTTTGAAAAAAATGCAAAAAAATTAAATGTCCCATTAAAAATTGCTATTTGAATATTTAAAAAATCTTATATTAAAAAAAAAAAATCGCTATAACTTTACGGGCCTATATAATTATATTAATTTTTATAATAACAAAGTGGTTAGAATAGTATCCAAACCGCGTTTACTACTAAGTGGGACATATTGAAAATTATTTGGTGGTTCATCGGGTTTATCTAAAATTTAACACACACGCAACTATCGCAAAGACAAGCTGAATTATAATTTATTTAAAAAAAAGCTGAGCTAAAGTGGAGTGTTTGAGCGACTTTCAGTTTAATATTTCGCGAATTTTTGACTATTTCACAATTTTTGTGATCGTTAGAAGTTTTGAATTTATATTAATCAATGAATCATTTTTAACAAATCATTCCAACAAAAGTTGATGTAATTGATATATATTTCACGAATTAATTTAGAAAAAAAATTATTCTATCGAAACAAAAGTAATTTAATATAAATTAAATTAATTCATATCCCACTTTATTCAATAAACAGATAGCCATTTTCAATTATATAGCCGTGTAAACGAAACAGTGTCCATAATGGAGTTAAGTGAAAACTATTTTTTATATATTTTAATTTGATGAATTTTGCAATAAAATTTAAACAATGTTAAGGAAAAATAGTCGCCGATCGAAATTTTCAATAACAAATTTTGGATTTTAAGGGATAACATCCTTCTTAAGTGTTTCTTAATAAACCCAGTCGTGAGCAACTTGATTTGCCTGTCATTGACACTTCATCATGCACATTACATTCATTTTGAATTAATGCAGTTATATGTCACTATCTCAAACAGTTGCGTAATCACTTCTTTTTAAACTAGATTAGTAGTAGTTCAGTATTATGTCAGATTTGCAACAGGCGGGATACACAGCAAAATTTGTTGAACCAGTTCCGTGATCTATCATTATTTTAACTACTTCCTAACTTGCTTAGTTCACATTGGTGTTATGTTCATTTCTCTTTAGTTACATGATATATCCAGAAAGAACCAGCCAATGTTCTGCCACCATTTCAATATTTAGGACACTGGCAATTTTACAGCAATTACCACTTCTTCAGACACTGAATTATATTTTACAGCAGCTTTGTGACATGTCCCTCATTTATCTATCACAGATTTATCACCTTTGATCAATCGATCCTTCATTTCCCGTAGTGTTGTTACAGCTTATTATGTGACAATCCTTAAATAATAATATATTTACTATAATAATGATGGTAGCGACTATAATAATGATTATAACCTATTTATAAACTAAAAACATAATTGTGACAACCATAAATTTTCTAATCGAATGCAGCAAGCATAATATAGTAGCAGTGATTATGTTGCATATTCGATAGTTATTAATAAAATTAAAAAATTGCCTTTATTACGAATGTTCTTGAAAAAATATTAGAAAATGAATTATCATAAATATAAGAAAATTCTAACACAGAAAGGCACTGACTTTAAAAACAAAAAAGACCAAAAAATATAAAAATGTCAATTAAGGGATTTTCGGTAACTAGACAACTCAATCCTACTACTTTTTTAGAACCCAGTCTAATTGAGGTCAAATTTAAACGTATGTAAACGGTCAATTTAAGAATAATGTAATAATTTGAAATACGTAGTAATAATTGAAATATACACTAAAAAAAGTTGTCAAACACTTCAAGCAATATGGAATTAAAAATTTTCGTTTTGTTTTTTTCTTTTTAGCAATATTCTTCAACGTTATTTAAGCACTTATAAAAGAACAAATTTTATATTATTTTTGACGCCTTCAGCTGTAATATCACACATTAACCCAGCAAAAATTGCTATTGCCAAGCAATGGAAAATGGAATAAAAACACAAAAATTGTAAGTAATACACTGTGGTCAAATAACATATTATTTTAATATGGGTTTATCATTAGAGATAAATTGTTATCCAAAGCTTACGAGTATACACATAAATAAATCATTACCAAGAAAGTAGTAAAATATGTAGTTACTTGTAATGAGTAAAATAAGCAATGTAAAATAAAAGTTATACAAGAGCATGAACAGATAATAGATCAAAATGATTCACACTTTTTAAATATATGCAAATCAATTGCATTAAAATTATAAAGTCTGTGCAATGAGTGCAGACTATAAACTTGTATAAAATCGTAATGCAATCAATACCAAAAGCTCATTATTCACATTCTTCTTAATCAGTTATTATTTAATGATATATATCAAATTTTCATTACTTTGAAATAAGTAAACTCATAAAACGATATGAACTAAAAATTAATCCAAAATATTCTTTAAAATAGTTTCAAAATTTTCCTTAATTTAAGTAAAATTTTATTAAAACTTTGAAAAATTTTGAATAAATAGTTTATATACCCAGAAATAGTTCATACCTCTCTTAAGTAAAATTTCTTGATTTTAGGAAAAAAAAAACAAGTATATTAAATAAAAATTTATCAATTTTCAAAAAAAAAAAACATCTCAATTTTAAGAAAAATGTTAACTAAAATGTAATAAAATTAAGTTAAGCTAAAAAAAAAAAAATTTGGAACATAATTTACTAACTTAAAATGAGAAAGTACTTAAACTTAATGTGTGTTCATTTTTTTCGCGAGTAGTAAAATTAACTAAATTTTAGAAACCCATTTTTAAATTCAGTTTTTTAGTCTACCACTTTCTAAATTTTTATAATTTTTTTCTAAAAGTTAGTTTAGGAAATTAAAAACAAAAAGAACGCAATGTAAATGACTTGAACTTGCTCAAAATTTGACAGTAGTCTATTAACAGGTGGTACTTGATGGGAGCAGCGTTGCGTTTATATAACTACGAGGGAAGTTCGAAAACTCACGGAATCATTGATCTGCCCCCGTAATAAATTTTTTCCTACATAATAATAAAAATTTATTTGGTTTTAGAAGCTAATGAACTATTTCTAGGGAAAATTTTCATGCAACTTAGTTCAAATTAATTTTAAAAATTTTAATAAAATATTTTTTTTTTAAGTAAAAGTTTTCTAATTTTTAAAAAATAATAAAGTTTGGTATGGATTTTTTTGTTGTTGGCAAACGTTTAAATTATTTTCAATATTCTTTTTCAAAAAAAAAAAAAAAACTCAATTAAAAACAAACTAGTTAGTTTTCCTAATTTTCAAGAAAAAATATTATTAAAGGAAACAACTTAAAGTAACCATTAAAAAAATTAATCGTGAATGATTGTAATTTTTGGTTTGTGATCGTGAGTCAAAAATGGCTCACGTGCACCATCTCTAATCTAACAATTTTAAATATTGAACTTAAAATAGCTTAAAAGTAAAAGGTAAAAAATTTCGAACTTTCGATTTTATCAAAGGCACTCAATTTTTTCACTTAATAATAAAAAAAAAATAAATTTATATATTTCAATTAAAGTTTAACCTAAAAATGTCATAAAATAAACTTATGATAATTTTCCATTTTCCAATAATAACAAGAAATGTAACTGTGATATTTTGTATTTTTGCAACAATTTCCTTAAATTAGTTAATTTAAGAAGACAAAGGACCCCCAGTGTTCCTTAGCCATAGATGCGGTGTGTCACTTAGGGCGTCCCTTTTTGTAATTCTCTCAAACAAAACTGTTAATTAACTACAAAAAGTATCTGACTTTGTCAGAATTTATTAAGTTTCGGGATATTCTGCAGTACATTTTTTCAATTTGTTTACCTTTTTGCTAATGAAATTTACTTTATATTTTAAATAGATGACTTTAGTATAATTCAATTTAATTTAAAGACAAAAATGTATAGCAAAAAGCTTGTTAAAGCGGAAGTCCTCCGAAAGTGGGAAAATTCTTACACAATGAGTGTAAAGTACGAGTACTTTAAAATATTTGGTAAAATATATTATCTTTACCATAGACAGTTTAATATTTATTAGAAATTTTTTTTATCAAATTTTGTGATAATTTTCAATTAAAAGAAGTGCTATTTAACTTTATGTTAGAAAATATTTTTTTTAATTTTTGGGAGTTAAGTCCTAGTTTTTAGTAAAACAAATTATCTATTGAACTTTAATAAAATTAAATTTTTCTTAAAACCAAGGAAACATTTCCTTACTAATAGTGAAATTTTTTTTATAATAAATATTTACTTCTTAGTAGTAAAATTTTTCTATAATTTAGAAATTTTGACCAAATATTAATTAAAATTTCCTTCTTAATTTCAAAGTAAATTTTATTAAATATTGCTAAAAAGTGTCTTTGGCGCCGTATTCATTTCAATGTTTCCTCCAAATAAGTTAATTTTTCTAAATCCTAGTTAATTGAGTGTAAGTAGTTTTCAAAGAAAAGCACAGGATAAAAGATACCCTTAACCAGGTGATACCTGAACTAAGTCCAGCCGCTTACCAAGATTTTGCTGAAAAAATTAAATATCAGATATCTGTTGAATTCACGACCTGCAACAAATAAAAAAATCAAAGTTTGGGCCATGCTGTATTAATTCAATTTAATTTGTAATCAGAATAGGAAAGTAAATTAAAAGTAATAGTAAATTTCTTCAGTGAATTAAGTGAAAAATTTATTTTTTTGAAAAAATTAGGTAAACTTTTATATTTTCTCAGAGATTGAACTGCAGAGAGAAATGAATTCAAGGGGAATTCATTCAGTAAAGAATGCATTCCTTGACCAAAAAATAAATTTGAACTAATTGTGAAAATTAATTGGCGAAGTCATTGCTTTTTATTTATTAATACATTTTTTTTTGTCTATTTTAATACATTTTTTTTAATGTTGGATCTAATCTCTGCTATTTTGCCGATCAATGAAGATCCAAATATGTTGCTGGATCTAATTTGTACTGCCATTTTGCAGATCAAATAAGATCAGCTAGATATTGCAGCAGATATTCAAGAATATCAAATTGGATATGATTTAATATAGCGCCAGATAGAAAACATATCAAAGTGTTTTTCAGTTTCTTTTAAAATGCTTTACTTTTTTAAAATCTAATTTTAAACATATATTTATTTGTTCATACCGTGTCATTGTCGCACATATTTATTTTTGTATAAGTGTTTTCTTTTTCTTCATTTTTGGACGATGAAAAAAAAAGGCATTTAAAAAATGCCTTTTAAGATTGTATCCACAAAAGTAACAAAAGAGCAAATATGTCGAAAATTTAAATTAAATGTAACCAAAAATATATTTGAGGGTTGGTTTTTGTTTTGATGCCATATTTTTTCTAACACAATATTCTATGATATCGTTTGGGAGTTTAGTTTGTTGCTGCTAACATTTATATTAAATTAAATCTGAAATTTTAGAATACGTACAAATGTTCAAAGATGTACACATACACTCAATGTAATAAGTCTGTAAAAAATATGTGTGTTAAGACCGGCAGACTTCAATTATCATTATGTGAGAGCACAACTTCGTCACCGTTGTAAAAATCTTTAATTTTCAAAATATTTTCATATTTTAATTCAAATAAAAATTTGTTAAAAAAAAAAACTTTATCCTTCTTGAAAATTCCTCCATATATGGGCAAATCTACGGTATAGTACGATTCCATGTCACTCAGGTTTTTAACCACTTTAAGAGCAATGTATAATATTGCTGAAAGTGTCATAATTTTCAAAACGTCGAGTTTAACCTCGCAAACATCCTAAAATTTTATAATTATTCTGTTAATGTGCTCTACTGAGCATACATGTGTCATCAGTCAGCAATAAATGGTAGCTCTTCAAAATCTGTCACTCTGTTTTTCCATAAAACGAAAATTAAGAGGATTTTCATTTTTGCGCTTTCAGTCTCAACGTAATTGCAAATTTTTTTATATTGGATTATAAACGACAAACATACTAACAAAAGGCGACCAACCGATATAGTGTGCCTTCAGAAACAAAGAAATTATGACATTACAAACATCATCAGGTCCATGCGTGCAGATCTTGAAATTTAATATTTTTTGAAGAGCACATCCGTAGTTTGAGAAATAACTAGTGGCAACCCTGTGTGATCGGTAAATATCAGTACTACTAATAATGTGTGTAAGTGCTAAATAGATCGAGTTATTATTTTGGTGCCGAGAGCCATTTAAGTTAAAATTTTCATAGGTATTTCAAGCTTAACTTGCAATGGAACCAAAAGGGATAATCCGATCGTTTTAGAACTTTCACAAAACAATAGTGCCTATAAACTCTATGATATAAGCCAAATTTCAACCTTTTACAACCTTTCAAATTTTTAGCGTTCTGTGGATTAAAAAGTGCCGTAAAGCTAAAACGTCATCCGATCTATTTAGCACTTTCACATAATAATTGCATTTATCATACGAATAATTTAAGACATATTTGATGTCATAATTCTCAAAACTGCGGGTGTGCCTTCCATTTTAAATTTGCCTTTCAGCGAATTTTGGAGAAAAAATTTGAAAAAAAATTAAAATAATTGTTATCTTTAGCCTTAATTTCCTCCAAAAACCAGATGTGTTGGACAAAATTGGAACCCAAATTAGGACTTAGAATGTAAACGTTTTTCGAAAACGTGTGTTTGCATTCCCCAAAGTTAAAAATTTTACCTTCTAAAAATTCTACGGTTTTTCGCTTATGACTTTTTCAGCACTTGAAAAAAATGATGCAAGCGAGCAGATTATTTATTTTTAATGTGTTTTTAACAAGTTGGCGCTAAAATAAAACGTGTGCCACTAATTTGAAATTTTTAATTTTTCAAAATTGAAATCGTACTATTTCGTAGATTTTCCCATATACGTTATCCATCGTTGCAGTACTCGTATGTACAACGTGAAGTCATTTGACGGCCCACTAAATAAATTATTTATTTATATTTTTTTTATTATTAATTGTATTAATCTACTGACATATTATTTTGAGTTTATGTATAAACAATTGCTTTAAAGGTATGCATATGAGCTTTAATGTATGAAACTAAATGAAATATTTCTGAAATTGACATTTTAAATATCTGCAAATTACAAAGGTTTGATATGTTCATAAAAAACAACATTCATAAAAAAATTGCTTTGGATATTTTAACGCATGACTACATAAGGATATAAAAACTCACACACACACAAAAAAAGAAAAAAAAAAATACAAAATATTTAAAAAATTTGCCTGGCATACTAGCATCCACAAGTGACTAACTTTGAAATAAAAGCACACTTGCCGCATATTACTATGTGGCAAATACATAATAACTGTATATACATACATTCGCTTAAATTCACATTTAAAATCAACCAAAAATTGAATCGTGACATGAAATTGTAAAAAATCAATAAAATACATACACTTAAAATAATACGGCAGTAAAAAATTCGTCAAATCTGTTTGAATACGATTTGTCAAATTCTTCTGTTGAAAGTCTGATTTAAACCAAGATTTTAATTATCTTTAATGTCATACTAAAAATGTTTAGTGATTTTTATAACTGATTTTTAAGAACCAATTTGTTAAATTTTGCATATGTCGCTACCAGTGTTTTAGAAGTTTTAAAGATGGCACTATTTTACCCCCTCCCAAATTTATGAAAATGGCCAATATCTTGAAAAATAAGAGCGATAGCGCTTTTTTCAATTTTACTCGTATAAAATGGCCCATATCTCGAAAATTTAGCAAAACGGACAAAATTTTTGATACTCGTAAAAAATTATTACCAAAAAAATTTCAATTAATTTTTTTTTTGATTTTTTGTTCATTTTCAATTAAAAGTTTAATCATATCAAATTATTAATTGATAATGAACTTGGTGTAAAAAATATTCTATTTTACAATAAATACTATTAACAACATATAAAACATATCAGTTATTTAAATTGCAAAATTGCATCCCAAATCCCAAAAAAAAAACAACAAAAAAACAAAAAATGTTTACTTAAAAACATACAGTTATTTAAATTGCAAAATTGAATCTCAAATCCCTAAACAAAAAAAAAACTAATATACAAAAAAAAAGATGTTTATTAAAAATATTTTTAATTATACGCATATTAAGAAAAGTGTCATAACTTAATTTTTTTTAAGAAATAGTACCACACTGTTTAAATTTGCAAAAACAACATAGTCTATGTAGTGCTTGTATGCATCAGAGTATATAGACATCAGTGTTGCCTGATAAGGGGATTTGGCTTCAGATTTTAAAATTTATTGATACAAAAATTAAATTTTGATAGATTTTTCAGATCGGTTATCGAAAGTTATTTCTGTTAAATAAATGATGTATTTGTTTTAATGCCGAGTTTGATAATTCATTTTACAGGTTGGTTGAAAAGTTCCTGTGCTCACCAAGAGATGGCACTGCTAGCTCCAAACTTTTTTTCTCAAGTTGGTATAACTGTCCTGAGAACACATGCAAAGTTGCAAGTCATTCTGTCAATTCTTTCTTTGTTTACAAGCCATTTGAAGTTGACGTGTCATTGATTTTTTTAATATGAAAAAAATGAATATCGTGCAGTCATTAAATTCTTTATTTTGAAGGGTTCAAAAGCAAAGGAAATTTATGAACAATTGTTAGAAGTTCAAAACGCACCGTTGAATTTTGCGCTGGTGAATTTAAACGTGGTCGTACCAGCCTTGAAGATGATCCACGCGAGTGACGACCAAAAACAACAACCACAGCAGAAATCATTGAGCAGGTACATAGTATGGTTAGTGAAGATCCAAGTTTGACTAAGCGTGAAATTGCTCATGCCATAGGCATCTCAGACGAACGAGTACTCCATATTTTACATGAAGAATTACGTATGAAAAAACTGTTTGGAAAGTTAGTGCCGCACACATTAACAATTCAACAAAAACTGGATCGAAAACAAGATTCTCAGCATAATTTCGAGCGTTTTAAGCCGAAAAAACCGACTTCTTGCGTCGTTTTATAACTATGAATGAGACTTGCATCTACCACCATGATCCTAAATTGAAACAAGAACGTTTACAGTGGACTGAAGCAGGTTGTTCAGCTCCAAAGCAGGTGAAGTCACAACGATCAGCAAAGAAGGTTATGGCATCAGTTTTTTGGGATGCAAAAGGAATTTTGTTGATTGATTATCTTCAGAAAGGTAAAAGAATCAACTCTGAATATTATTGAAGCCTTTTGGATCAGCTGGATGAAAAAATTCGTGAGAAAAGACCTGGTTTAAAGAAGAAAAAAATCATTTTTCATCAAGACAATGCACCTGCTCACAAAAGTGTTTTGGCGATGGCTAAATTAAAAGAATTAAAGTACAAATTGCTTGAACATCCACCGTATTCACCAGATTTGGCTCCCAGTGACTACTATCTCTTCAGAAATCTCAAACAATTCCTGTGTATAGCAGTTTTCGTCGAATGAAGCGGCCATAGCAGCCGTAGACGGTTATTTTGCAGAGCTTCCGGAAAACCATTATAAGGATGGGATAAAATTATTGGAAGATCATTGTATTAAGCTTCTAGGAGATTATATTGATTAAAAAAATATATTTCGTAACAAAAACAGTATTCTTTCATTTCGAGCGCAGGAACTTTTCAACCAACCTGTAAATAATCACTTCATATCAATGATTTAATTTTGACTCGATTGAATAATTTGTTATATGATTCTACTCGGGAATGATTTTTGGTTATTTGATTTGTTGCCGTGTCAATAAAGCCATATGCAATAAAGCCATATGGCCTTATTTCACACAGCATTGAGAAATAATGCCATATGGCTTTATTTCCAACGGAGAAGTGAAATAAAGCCAATATGGCATTATTGCACCTTTGATAATTTTCTGTGCAATATTTTTGTAGTGTATTTGATTTCTTTTAATTACAAAAAAATACAATACAATACAATACAATACAATAAGTTCAGTTAACAAATGGAAATGTGTGTATCGATTTTTTTTTAAATTAACAATATATGAATGTGCGTGCCATCCTTGATAATGAATGGCCCGGCAAATTGGGCACAACGCTTGGAAGGAAAAACGTGCTCATATAAACTAACGGTTCTTCATGCATAGCCAGTCGCCAAAAAAAATGGTTCAATCAAAATGCAACACAGCGCGTAATTGCCGCATCGGCCGCGAAGGCGCTGCGCCGGCCACGAAAACGCCTGTACGCCATACCTTTTCAACGCTTGACAATAACAACTTATTCTTTTGGCAATACATATGTTACTATTACAATTAATTGCATTTTACACTAGTATGGCATTATTTCCACTTTAATTGACAAACGCATATGACTTTATTTCACTCCTTCCGCGGAAATAAAATCATATGGCATTATTTCCCAATGCGGTGTGAAATAAGGTCATATGGCTTTATTGCCTATGGCTTTATTACATGGCACCGTTTTGATATCAGGAATTTCAATCAAAAATTTTAATTGATTTGATGCTGGAATTTCAATTAAACATTTGATTAAAATTATAATTGATGTTTGGTTAGAACTTTAATTAAAGTTATAATTGATACAATTAAAACTTTAATTGAATTTGCTGAAGATTTTTGATTAAAAATTTAATTGATATGATTAAAAAACAATTGAACATTTTTTTTGCTGGCCCAAATTCAATTAAATTTTTTATTGTATTTACAAATATTTTAATTGAAACTCGATTTTAGTTTTTGCTGTGTAGATATAGAGATCAAATGTTACGCCTCAGTATAATTACAAATTATATATGGGCTTGTATATGATCATACAGGGTCATATATGTTTCAATATATAGCCATGCACGATCTTATATATGACAATATATCTGCGGATCAAAAATTTGAGGGTTAGATATTATCATATATGTTCATATATTATTCATGTATGTTCTTATATGACCATATACCCTCAAATTTCGGATCCGAAGGTATAGTAAACCATACATGAACGTATATTACCATGTATGATTATATACTAGCCCATATATGATCATTAAAGTTTATATATACTGCGATTTTTACATGGGATATCTGATTGTTAAATTTTTTTGTTGAGCCAACAGACATATTATTTTGAGTGTAAAATATTTTGTGTTGTAAAATAAATGTGTATATATTTTTTTCCAATCAGAGCTATGGGTAATTCCATGTCACATTAACCATGTGCCTTCCCGCATCTCCTCCGAATTAAAATAAATTTTTGAGTGAATCTTTACACGCCAATCGAATTAAAAAGCCTATTTTGTTTATGGAAACTAATTAATTAAATTAAAGTTTAGAATGTGATTGCTGAATATTTTGGCTGTTCCAAACAAAATTAACCTTAAAGTATTACCCTTTGAAAAGTATGAACAATACAATAAAAAACATTAAATTCATTTTTATCCAGTTTTTTTTTAAATTCTTCATAGTAAAGGATGCGGTTGAGAATTTTTATTGAATATAAAACAAAAACTTACGAAATAAAAAAAAAAATTTCCAATTGAAAGTATATTTATTGACAATTATTTATTTAAATACATAAGTATCATCATTAAAATTCATGCTCTTGTATGGAGCAATTTTCTGAGCATTAGTGGTGAAGATGTTTATGTTTTTTAGACTGTTAATGGCATAATTTTATCTACTGCCCTACAAATACATAAAAGTAATTTTTTATGAAGGTAATTTTTTTGTTCCAGATTATCTAAAAAACCATTAGGAAAAGGTTATTTTATAATTATGGAAAAAATAAATTTTTGGTTGTCAATTTTAGTCAAATAAAATTTAAAAATTGGCCCTTCCGATTGAGCTTTAAAAAAGGTGGTTGCGCTTCACATGTGTCCAAAATTCTTTTTTTTATACTAAATGTCAATAAATATAACATAAGCTATCAAAGAAAATTTAAAATAAATAATTTCGTAAGTTTTTAAAAATTAAAATAAAATAAATAATTTCGTAAAGACTTACGGTCTTTACTAAAAAAAGCACCCTTTACTGTGAAGGGTATAAAAAACTGGATAAAGATGAATTTAATGTTTTTTAATGTTTTATTTATATTTTTGTTACAAATAAAATAAAAAACATTAAAATAAAGATGAAATTTTTGAGGTGAAAATAGTTTTTGAATATGAATATGGTTAAAAAATTTTTTGGATGAAAAAAAAAAAAACGTTGAAGTGAAAAACAAAAATTTAAGGTGACTAAAAAATATTATTCGTCTTTATATTATTCATCTTCATATGTCAAAATTTAGAGGTACTTTAACATTTTCATTTTATAATCATTTCATTTATAAATTTTGTTCACTTGCAATACAAAAATACTGGGGAGGATGGTGTGGTGTAATTGTTAGCGCCTTGAACTGTTAAATATAAGGTTGCGAGTTCGATGCCCGGTGATGGCAATATCAATTTATAAATGTAATATGTATGAGTTTTCTATCCCTCAGCGACCTCCTTCGGTGTTCCCACAACACAACACCACCGAAGTAAACATAATAAAACAGGTTTATGAACTAAAAAGCTTAAGCAATTTCTCCAACTCTTTATCAGATGGCAGGCATAACCTGTTCTAAAATTTATCATCTAACGCAATTAGAGTGTTGCCATATTTGAAGCCCTTACATCTTTTACCACCTTTCCACTCTCCTGTATTTCCGAAGAAAGCAAACATTAATTAGTAGAAAAAATTTACTGAGTGTTGCCTAAAGTCATCCGCCATATTGTGGCGTGTAAACACGATCAGATCTGAACAGATGTTATTAAATCTAACTGTACCAGATCTAATTAGATTTCAAAATTTGGGACAAATTTGAGTTCTAATTAGATCTAATCAAATAAAAATAGATCTGACGCATATTTCCATCAGATTTAATAAGAAATAAAAAATTAAAGAACACCTTAATTTGTATATATATTTTTACATCGTTGGTTTTGAAAACGGCTGAAATGGCTACGATATCGTACTAGATCTAATATTAGATATAACCTGATCTGGAACAAGATATGATCCCATATGAGCAAATTTGCTCATATCTGGCCACTATAAAGTTTCCAGGGGCACTTTTTACTCGAACTTTTCACAAATACATAATTTGCGATTCTCGTTTGTATTGTGAAAAAAGTGTTTCATTCGTACTGTACCCATGAAACTTTTGTAACTGTGTTATCCAAAACTTAAAGCAAATGTCAAAACAAAGAAAAACGTAAACAAAAGTGAATTAAGTTCGTAAAATTTATTTTAAATAATTATATAAAAATGTCTGATTAATTGTATTATTGGATATTACTCAAAGAATTCGGGATGAACAAAGGTAAGACAATGATGTTACAAGCATTTCATTGCTGTAAATAATTTATAAATTTATAGGAATTTTTAGAGAGTGCATACTTCGTGATGGCCAAAATCCATTCGAGATGATAACCGACGAGCACTTCATGGATTTATATCGGCTGGCTTAAGTGAACTATATTTGGTGCAAGTATGAAGTCTAATATTACTTACAGAAAAAAAAAATTCCATAAAGAATATAAATAAACTATAAATAAATAAACCTCCAATACTTTTTTCATTTTTCACCGTCCTTTTGGGTCCCACTAAAACTGTTAAGGCTCGCGATAATTCGTTACACTTTTCGTCTCTAAATTTTGCACCATCTGCAGTTACAAATCTGTAAATATGGGATTAATAAAAGTGTGATTATGGTAATTAGACTATTTGCTTATCGTTTGCAATGTCCACATTCTTTTCTAAATAATTAATTAAATACTCCTTTTGGCCTTTGCTGGCACGCTTTCCTTTTACAACCTTCTCCATGTTTATTTCACTTATAAATATTCTGTGTAAACAATTTTTTCATATAAAAATATTTTGACAGTTGTTTGCACTGTTACACAAAACAAGAATCGCCAGTGCTATGCAATCGTGAAAAAATCTTGTTTCGTTCCACTTTTTTTCATATGAAAACGTTTTGATATTTCTTTACATTTTTTCACAGAACGCGAATCAAAAGTACAAGGAAAACGTGAAAAAACTTTTCATTTCACCGTTTCACAAAACGAGAATATAATATAATCATATCTGTCCACAAAGTGTATCAAATATGCCATATCTGATCATATCTTGCATCAGATCTAATTAGATTTAATAATATTTAACTTGATTAAGGCAGATCTAATCTTTTTTACACGGGCAGTGCTTAAAAAATGTTTTGCATCCCCTCGGGCGGGAAAAATTACCGAAAATTTATGATGCTATTTGAATATGATTGCCCCAACCATCTTTATTCTCTGAGTGTGAGGGCCTAAAAACCGCAGCAAAATTAATTTCGTTAATTAATTGGTAATGTTTATTATAAAAAATGTCATGACCGGTAATGGGTTAAAATTCCTGGGTAACAAAAAGTTTTAAGTGTATCTGATAGTGATTGGTAGTCGATATATTGTTTCCAATAGTGAATTTAAAAAAACTGAAACTTTTTATAGAAGGAGATATTTTCTCTAAGTCATACATTGTTTTGGGTGCATAAGTCTCACAAATAATCGTCATAATTTTGCAATAATTGATATTTTTTTGATGAGGGTGGCGAAAAAAATGTTAATTTATTTGGTTGATTTGTTATGGAACAACCCTAATGTACTAAATATTTATGCATTACAATATATAAAATTTATCTGTCATTTTCACAGGTTTTAAGATTAACATAAAAATAATCGTGTTTCTTTACAGTTTATTGAAGTGAATAAATTGTATTTTAAATCACATCAAAAATCGAATGTGAGTCATTCAATTAAAATTCGATAAAAATCCTAAAATCAATAAAACTAAAAATTGGTATATAATCGAAAAAAGTCGTAATAATCGAAAAAAGTCTGAAAATCGATAATATAGATATAAATTGTATAAATTAGGATGATGACTAATATTAGAAAAAACTGCTTGAATCTATAAATATTGCTAAAATAAATTCCAAAAATATAAATTAATAGTATGAGGTTGTATATTAACGACAATTTTTTTGTCCCTATTACAAAACTTCTACTTTGAGAATTTTGGACAAATAGAAATTAATAAACAAAATGTTATTGGAATTTGCTCTTTTGATTTTCATTTCAAAACTTTTGATTTATGTAAACGAACAAAAAATGTTCATACATAGTTAATTTAAAAATAAATAATTCGCCAAATATTGGTGTGGGTAATTTTTAAACCCAAACATTTTGTTTTGTTTCACTTTAATTTTGTCAAAAAGTTAACTTACATCTTTTAATTATTGAAACGAAAACACTAATTTAACCAATGAAATGTAAATATAAAGATAGAGCAATGTAGAGCAATGTGCATAATTGCTTTAGTGTCTATACTTAGAAGTAGATGGCGCTCAAGTAAATAAAAAACAATATCCTGTGCCATGCTTAGGTCGGCAGGGCCTTGGATTTGGCTTTTAATTACCTTAGGAACCACAAATATGACATTTAGTACATATTTCAAATTCTAGTACATTAAACTGTCACTAGCAGACTTATTTAATAATACAAAAGTCAATTTTTGAAATGCTCAACGTTATAAAAGCATTTGTTTCACATTTTTATGTTAAAAACAAATTTTCATAGATCAAAATGGTATTTTTTCGGTAAATTCGTATAATTTTCAAGTATTGAGGCATTGCAAACTGCATATTTATGTTAATTCTTTCTTAAAAAAAAAAAAAAATAAATACACATACGCTAAATTGTAATACTGTGTTCTTAAACATCTAAATGACTATTGATTTAGAAAATAAGTATAATATACACATAAAACATATATTTTTGTATAGTTTTTGGCAAATATTCTTTTATGTTATGAACGAAATAGAAAATCAATACCCTGTTGCATATTGTAGCAAAATATGCCTAATAGGTAGTATTTTTTTTAGATGCGCCATCTATTGGGAAATAGTTTCAACTAATGTTCTTTCTTTAATACATTAATATCTTTGAATTTAACAAATTAATTTTTGCCCTCACACGCACAGAAAAAACATGGTTGTGGCAATCATATTCGAAGAGCATCATATATTTTTGGGATTATGATTATGCTAACCATATTCATACTATAATAAAGTTATCAATTAATGATAGTAAAAACAACCATAATATTATCATAATATGGTCCCTGCAATTATTTTATGATTCGGAACTATGAAAAAGTTCTTTAAGATATGTTTTTCCTAAAGAAAGAATTTGGCATTAAGGACTATTTCAAAAAAACTTTTTTAATTTTAAGCACTTTTTTTAAAGAAAAATATTAAAAAAAAAATTTAATTCTAAGTACTTTTTAGTAAAATATTGAATTTTCTAATAGAAAAATTCTTAGATTCTAAGGACATTTTTAAGATTTGTTCTTTACCAAAAAGTGCTTAGAATCTAGGAATATTTCTATTAGAATAAGTCCATAGAATCTAAGAATTGTTCATGATGAAAAGACCTCAGTTATATTATGTTTCGAAACTATGAAGAAGTTCTATAAATTTAAGAATATTTTGTTAAGAACTGTTTTTCCCAAAAAAAAATTTGAAAAAAATAGGTTTGGGTTCGGGTTCGTGTTAATTGAAATAAAAAGTTCAGGTTCGGGTACGGTTCAGGGTTCGGGTTCAACATTTAAAAAAAGTCCAAATGTTTTATTTAAAGGAAATGTATTTATTTTTCAAAGAAATATTTGTTTAATTTTATAAGTAATTTATTTTTAAGTTTTCTTTTTTTAAATATGTTCTTTGTGGCGATAAAATGAAATTCAAGACTGAAAAGGCCCTCTCATTGAAGAATTTGGAAATTTGAAAATCGTTCCTTCTTTTTTAGAACTTGTTCTAACATATCTACATCATCTTTTGAAGCACAAGATATTGATTCTCTCATAAAATTTTCTTCATCTCTTTCGATTTGCAAATTTTTGATAATTTTAATTGTTTTTAAAATAAGTTTTTTTAGCATTTTCAACATCTTCGGATTTATTTCGGATTTAATTATTATTAATAATGTGATTTTCTCTTAGTAATGTTATTTAAATATAATTTTTTGAAAATATTTTTGTTTTGTCGTCTTTATATAAAAATCGCCTTAAGTTATCTATTCTTCTTGTAGTTTCAGCGTTAGTTTTTTAACAGGTTCAAAAACTTCTAGGAATTCATCACAAATATTCCAAATATTTGCAGCATCCAGTAATTCCAAACAAAAACTTCGGTACCCGAATAAGGTTTGAACCATGTCATAACTGGAATTTCATTAAGTTTGACAGTCTAGTACTGCTTTTTTCAAGTTTTGCTTTTTCGCTCAAGAAGAAAAAATTTTTATGGTGTTCACAATTTTTTGCAAATAGCTTTCCCTTGATCAAGTATTTGTTTTAAAGAAGGACTAAATATAGTGTTGAGCACTGCAAATTGGAATGCAATAAATTTAATGTTTTTTATGACATTTTCTATCAAACATTTCTCACGCCATAAACAGCAAGAATATTTTTTTATATTTTTGAACCCGAACTTGGTTAAATTTTTGGGTTCAGCGGGTTCGGGCTCAAAGTTTTTATAAACAGCGAACCCAATTGGGTTCAGGTTCGGGTTCGGTTTCAGTCCCTATTCTACGCACTATTTTAAGAAAAATAACTAAAAAAAATGTTTGAATTCTAAGAACTTTTTTTAAGAAAAAATCATTGATTTTATGAACTTTTTCTAATAGAAAAATTCTTAGGACATTTTTCAGATTTTTTTTAGGTAGTCCTTAGAGTCTCAGAATTCTTTTTTCAGAAAAAATCCTTCGAATCTAAGAAGGATTAGTGAAAATGAGGTCTTTTGATGTTTCGAAATAAATTTTGAAATTGTAATTTATATAGGGTCCGCCAAATAACTTTTTTTTTTTTTAAATGCTATAAAAAAAAAACTACTGAATATTTTCTCAAATTTCTTTTTTTATTTGAAAGTACAATCCTTCCGGTTAATAATGGAAAATAATTTCATTCAAATGGCTGCCTCGGCTGGCCATGCAGTAGCCTTACACGATCGGTCCAATTTTTAAGCACATTATCAATTGTGTGCAGCTGTATTTCACCAATGGCTTCACGAATATTGCCCTTTAAAGCGTCAATTGTCTCTGGCTTGTCGGCGTAACACTTATCTTTGACGGCACCCCACAAATAATAGTCCAACGGTGTCAAATCGCAGCTCTGAGGTGGCCAAACGACATCAGCTCTGCGGCTGATAATGCGATCTTCAAAAACAAGGCGCAAAACATTGAGTGTAGCTTCGGCTGTGTGGCACGTAGCGCCGTCCTGTTGAAACCAAATGTTGCCAATATCCTCCTCTTCAAGTTTTGTGAATAAAAATTCGTTTAACATGGCCCGATAACGATCGCCATTGACTGTTACGGCCACTCCTTGCTCATTTTCGAAGAAAAATGGCCCAATTATGCCTCTGGACAAAAATCCGCACCAAACAGTGACTCGTTTTGGGTGCATCGGCTTTTCAATGTATGCGTGCGGGTTTTCTGTGTCCCAAATGCGACAATTATGCTTGTTTACATACCCGCCAAGATCGAAATGAGCTTCATCTGAAAAGATGACATTGAAAAGATGACATTCTGCAACATTACCATGATTTTCAAAGTAATGTCGCAATATTTCCCAGCGTTGTTCAAGCGTATACACAACCGTATTCGTTCAGCGGAAGGATAAAACTAATTATCTGTCAAATCAGACATGAGCTAAGTGTTACCATTCACGAAATAAGCACTAGTTGAAAAAAAACGTTAGATGGCGGACCCTATATTTTAATAGGACATCAGTAATCGGGTCTTAGCCTCATTTTCGCAACCTCACGTTAGCTCCTACCTGGGAATATAGCTCACACTTTTGTTTTTGTTTCACATACAAAGTTTGAGTTTTACTGTTGGTTAAATCATAACGGGACCATCAGTAACCGGGTCTTTTTTATTAAATTACTTTATTCGAAATTCTTGCCTTTTTTACTGCAATACTTTTGTAGCAATAATAATAATTTCATTAAATATCACATTTTTAGAAGTTGTAAAAAAGAACTGCCGTAGAAGAGGAAAAGTTCTTAGAACTCATCAGAATTTAATTTTTTATTCAAAGAGAGGCCTTAAACTTTTTCTTCTAAGGAATATATGAATTTTTATCTAAGAAACAGTTTGCACGATCAGAGAATTTTACTTTAAGGAAAAATCCATAGAATCTAAAAATGATTGTATCAGAAAAATTTCAAAAAATACAGTATTTTCTATAAGAAATATTTTCGTACATAACAGCTCGTTCTACAGACCTTTACTTTTAAAAAATTATCTTATTATTATTCTGAGTACTTTTTTTCACAAAAAAGTCGTTATTTTATAATTTATTTTATAATTTATAAATGTTTTATTGAAAAGAATTCAAAATATAAAATCTTTATGTAGAATTTTTTTGACAATGAATTGATTACTGTAAATTATAATGTTATATATAAGGCATTTTTTAAAATAAAACCCCCCGGGTAAAAATTATTATTTTCACATGGGTGACAGAACTGATAATTTTTTTTTTGGAAAACAAGACAGTATTATGACTGTAAAAGACAAAATCATGATTTAATTGATTTATAATTATTTATTGATTGTTGTCAACATTTTATAGTTCCATAATAAGCATATTTTTTTTTCATAGACAGAATTTTTGTTACCACAGTATGGTTACAGCCAATCATGTTATAAAATAGAATGCGGCAATCATGAAATTATAAAATATTTACTATAATAATAATGGTAGCGATCAAATTGATGGTTATAACCTATTTGTAAACCAATAACTTGACGGTGCCAACCATACGCGAATGCAACAAATATAATATGGTAGTAGTGATTATGTTTGCATAATATTCAAAATTTATATGCATTGAGGTTTGTGTTTAGATTTTTACACAAACTTTTATCCAAAAAAAAATCTCTTGTTTTGAAAATCTTAACTGTATATAACCCATTAAATACGACTTCTCGTTTCCCAAGAAGAACGCAATTTTTAAATTTTAAATAAAACACAGATATTTAAAAATAATCGTGAAACTTTATTATATCGTAAAGTAGACAGAATGAGGTTATGTATGGAACAATATATCGTACAGATGGCCACCGCGGCTTTGCTGGCATGCACGCGATCTTTAAATGAAATTTTCAATGACCGTTTTGCATGAATGCTGCGGTATTTCATTAATGCAGCGTCCAATTTCCTCTTTTAAGGCTTGAGTCGTCGTCGGCTTATTCGCGTAAACCATCGACTTCAAAAAACCCCAAAGAAAAAAATCTAATGGTGTTAAATCGCACGATCTAGGCGGCCAATTCTGTCCTCCAAAACGCGAAATAACACGACCGGGAAATGACTGATGCAGCAATTGAATTGTTTCTCTGGCTGTATGACATGTGGCGCCGTCTTGTTGGAAAAAACTGGTTATCATTTCATGATACCGAACACCATTGACTGTTTGCGCTTGACCTGAGTCATTTTCATAAAAAAAAGGTCCAATGATTCCTCCAGCCCAAAAACAACACCACACAGTGACACGTTGAGGATGCATTTGCTTCTCGTGAATCACTCGGGGATTTTCCTCACCACAAATGCGACAATTCTGCCTATTGACGAAGCCATCAAGATGAAAATGGGCCTCGTCACTGAAGATGATTTTATCGGCAAAATCAGCATTTTCATGTTGTCTCTCCAATACCCAATTAACGAACTCCCTCAGCTGGCTTCAGTTCCTGAGTCAATTGAACTTTGTATGCATGAAGATGCAAATCTTTCGTCAAAATTCGCTGCAAAGTGGATTTGGAGACACCAATTTGCTGACCTCGGTGTCGAATTGAGGTGGATGGAGTTTGAGCGACATCATCACGTACAGCTGCGACATTTTCGGTCGATCGACCTGGTCGATTTTTGTCTTTACATCACTAACAGACCCAGTTTCGGCAAATTTATCCATTAATCTCTTTACAGTTGACTCTTTTGGAGCATTATTGTGACCCCAAATTGATCGCAATTTGCGAACTGTAGCCGCAAAACTTTCACCATTTTGGTAAAACAATTTCACAATGAGAATGCGTTGTTCATTCGTGTAGCGCTCCATTTTTACTAACTTCCTACCTTCTACTAGCAAACAATAACAATTGTTCAAATGTCAAACAATGACACTTCGAATGTTGCCAGATTTAAAAATTGCGTTCTTCTTGGGACACCCTTTATATGTAACTTTCCAGCAAAACCACACATTACCAAATAATGGGTAAAGTAATGTATAACCATAGGGGCCGATGGATTACTTTACACCTTACTTCATTGATGAATTTTGCAGGCGATGAGCCTCAAAGTAATGTATATACCTATTACTTTAGAGGTACTAATGTTAGCGGTTAAGTAACCCCGAGAATGGAAAAAGTAATGTGTCTAAAAATAGATTTTTAAAAAAGAGGAATTTTTATTAAAAAAAATATTACAAATATTTTATTTAAAATATTTGTAATTAAAAATAATGTAGGAATCGAACCAGGGAACTCTGGTTGCCAGCCAAGAACTCTACCCACCGAGCTATCGACGCATATACACTGGTACATATTCCTATAAACGCATTTAATTTTTGTGTCTTTCTTTGTTATACATTCGCTGTTGTCAACCAAAAACAAAGCTGTGATATTCAAATGAGTAGAGAAATAACAGTACTTTTTTAAAGTAAACATTATTTATTTTTTGCTTTTGTTGTTTGCCTTAATTAATCGATCATAAGATATTGTTGCTCATTTAAGTGGAATATTTCTATAAACGCAGACGCGAAAAATTGGTTTAAAAAGTAATTGAAAACCTTGAAACTATTTTTTTGAAAATAAAATAATAACGGTTTTAGTTTTTTTAGTAAAGGTAAGTTTTTGATGGCAAAATCTGTATTTACGGAAAATATTTTTGTTTAAATAGAAAAATTTCATAATCTTAAAGGATGCCTAAGGGAACTTTTCTTACTGATCAGGAAAAAATTCAAATTAAATTTTTTCGTGATCAAGGCTGTTCTAACAGAGACATAGCACGCAAAATTAATCGATCCGAAGGAGTTATTCGAAGCTTCTTTAAGAAAGGGCAGAAATACGGAGTACGACAACCCACAAAGGGAAATAAGAAGTTAACAAAAAGACAGCTTAATATTATAAAACAAGAAGCCACCCGTAACAAATTAAATGCTACTCAAATAAAGATCAAACTTGATCTTCCTGTCACTTCCAAACATGTTGCACACATTTTGCGAACGGATGCTAACATAAAATGGAAGAAACCCAAATGTAAGCCTATGTTAAAGCAGCATCATAAAGAAAATCGCTTGAAATTTTCGCGCAAACACATGAAATGGACAGATGAGTGGAAGAAAATAATTTTTTCAGATGAAAAAAAAATTAATTTGGACGGTCCTGATTCGTACTCTTGCTATTGGCATGATTTAAGATCAAATGAGATTCGCATGTCGAAACGCAATTTCGGTGGAGGCAGTGTTATGGTTTGGGCAGCTTTTTCTGCAGTTGGAAAATCGAGAATATGTTTTGTCCCAACAAAAATGAACAGCACAGTTTATAATGAACTTTTAGAAGATGCTCTTATCTCTTTTATGGATGAAAAGATGGATGAAGATTGCATATTTCAACAAGACAACGCTGCAATTCACGTTTCAAAACAATCTAAATCGTGGTTCAATGAGCATAACATACCTCTGTTGGACTGGCCGGCATGCAGTCCCGATTTAAACCCGATGGAGAACTTGTGGGGGTACATGGCCCGTAAAGTTTACGCAAATAATGCCCGGAATGAAAGCATAATGACAGTGACAGAGTTGAAAGATAATCCCGAAATTGATCGGGATTATCTTCAAAAATTAGTGGATTCTATGCCGGACCGCATTTTTGAAGTGATACAAAATAATGGATCATCAACTCACTATTAATAATGCCAAACTGCATCATTAGTCGGAGTGCGTTTATAGGAAAATGCCCCTCAAAATGTCACTAAACCAACAAAAATTATAATTAAAAAAAAACAAATGTACAATTAAAGTTTTTAGTTAATAAAATTTAAAGTAAATTTAATAAAGATTTAATAAACAAATTTGTAGCACCTTAAAAACATTTTAGCTTCGTTTTTTGGTATGTTGTTTTAAAAAAGTGATGTGCGTTTATAGGAATATGTACCAGTGTAGTGTTTGATTGCTTTAAACTTAAATGAATTGTTGCGCTTCGTTTTTTCGCTAGTGTTATCAAAACAAACATACATTACCCTTTTGCTTAGAAAAAAAAACACAAAGTAATGTATCTAAAAATAGATTTTCAAAAATATTTCAATTATTTCTTTACATTTATAAATCATATATTACGTCATCAATAATCAGTAACTTATTACTTTATGCTTGAAAATGATGAAAAAGGTAGCGAGCTATCATTACAAGGTAACGATACCATTACCAAAGTTTTGCTGGGTGATAAATAATACTTGATATTTCATGTATAATATATCCGATATTATTTATACGCTTTAAATACTCTTTTGAAAGAATTTTCCTGCACACATTATTCTCAATTCATTAAGTTGTGAATACGTTTTTGCTGGGGATTTACACTGTCAAACTGTGTTCCATTAGTCTTATATATAAAAATGTTCATTACGATTCTTAATAAAAACTAATAGCATTACCCGAGTGTTACTTTGGTCGGTCTCAGATCATATTATAATACTATAAATAAAGGTTGATTTACACATTGACTACCCCCCCCCCCCCTACCTACTTTTACCCAGTATTGGAGATATTTATATTCTTAATAAATAGATTAATTAATCAACTTTAAATCCTACAAAGCATCTGACAAGACGCCTGATGATTGCTGTGGTTAGCACGAAAATAAATTAGAGTTAACCATTAGTTCTAAAAAAAGTTGTTTTCTATTTGTTGTAAAATTAATTATCATTTTCTATTTGGTATTCATAATACTTATAATCTTGCACCTGAACAAAGTACATAACACTCATATAACCATCTGTATACCAACTTAATCTACAAATTAAATGATTGATATTATTTTAAATGTTCACATTTAAAACTACTGTGCGGTGGTAAATAAAAAAAAACAAAACAACTACTACAAAAACAATAATAATAATTTAAATTGTTTATATTGTATATGTTATGTTAAGCCATAAACATTGTATTAAACGAGCTACAAAAACATATTACTCGCCCCCCAACTTTGTCAGTGATTGTTCTACATTATTTCTGTTTCTTTTTTTTTTTTTTTGAAACAGAGAAAGAGACAATCAAAAACATTTAATTTTAAGTGTTGCAACAATATGTTGCACTTTATATCGAGCCCTATCCGTCAAAAAGACATAAGCGCCAGACAGATAATTTTTCACGTCAAAATTTTTTTGCAGAGTCCCCATAGTATTTATCAAGCTTTTCCTTGATTTGATTTACGTTTTTTTTTCGCAAAAAAATAATGTTCAATGAGCACTCGAAATTCACTTTTTTCCATTTAAAAAAAAAATCCACGAGGTTGTATGTTTTTAACAGATGTTAAATGCAAAGTGAATGACGGAACTTGCTCAAAATTTGACAGTAGTCTATTAGCAGGTCGTACTTGATGGGAGCAGTGTGGTATTTCATATAACTACGAAAGTTCGAAAAGTCACGGCCTTATTGATCCGCCCTTGTATTGGGTATACAAGTTAATAACGTCGATTTTCAAAACAGCTCGCATAACTATCACATATGGTTTGTGTCAATAATAACAAATATGGTATTTTTGAGGGTAAACATCTGTCATTATAATTCAGTATTCGATAGACGGCAAAGTGTAAACACACATTTTTTCAATCGTTATAATAATGTCGAATTTTGTGCCTTAAAAAGATGTTTTTCAGGGAAGTTTGATAGCCTTCTTTCATTTGAAGAAAACGGCTGCTGATTGTTGGTAGAAGCTTACTGTGAACATGCACCAACTCAGAAAACGTGTGATCGATGGTTTGCGCGATTCCAAAGTGGTGATTTCGACAAAGAAGACAAGGAGAGGCCTGGTCAGCCGAAAAAGTTTGAAGATGAGGAATTAGAAGCATTACTCGACGAAGATTGTTGTCAAACGCAAGAAGAACTTGCATTATCATTGGGAGTCAAACAACAAGTCATTTCCCTACGTTTAAAAGCATTGGGATTTATTCAAAAGCAGGGAAATTGGGTCCCATATGAATTGAAGCTGAGAGACGTTGAATGGCAATTTTGCATGTCGAAAATGCTGCTTGAACGCTACAAAAAGAAGTCACTTTTGAGTCGTGTTGTTACTGGTGATGAAAAATGGATACATTACGATAATCCCCCCAAGCGCAAAAAGTCATATGTAAAGCCCAGCCAACCAGATAAATCAACGCCGAAGGCGAAGGTAATGCTCTGTATTTCGTGGGATTTTTAGGGATTGAAAATTGGGTTCAAAAATTACCGAACTTTCATTGTTTATCGTTTATTTCTTATTTGGTCCACTGGTGCATGATTTAGCAAAAACACGTCCTTTAGCAGTTGGCGCTTAAATTTTTTATGCTGCAGTACGTAACAGTAAGTCGAGAACTATTAATTTTTAATTAACAAACCTAAAATCTAAAATCGTGGCGCTAACATCTTTTTGGCGGATAGGACTCAATATGTGTGTTGTATGTGTGTATATTAAGGCAACTCAATTGCTTCAACTGACATTAAACAAATTTTACATATGAGGCTCATCTTAATTAAACATAATAAATTTTCGTGAAAGTTCATTGTGGGTAAATATTGTAGCAAAATCATTGAAAAATTTTAAATCACCGCAGCAAAATTTTTTAACATTGTAATTTGTTTCTAATTGTGTCAAATGTTTTAAAAATCTTTTCTCATTGAGGCTTTTGTATTAAAAATTTCTTTTAAATAATTTCCTAAAAAATGTTCATTAAAATGTGATTTTTGTTGCATACTATTTAGTTAATTTAAAAAGCAATTCCTGTCTTCTAATAAAATTAATTTAAATTTATTTAAATCAGTTTCTGACATTTTTTATTCGTAAATATAATTAACTGATATACAATAAGATTTTCTTCTTAATTTATCATGCAAGTCACACCACTTAAAATTTATTGCAATAAAACTTTGTAATTACAGGATAAAATTTCTCATAAATCCTTGCAATGCATTGCAATTGATTATCCATCATTATTAAGTTGTTATATAATCGTTAAAGAAAATGTTGAAACTTGCATTAAATTGTAAATTGGATAATTTGTTTTTACTTTGTAATCCCAATGAAATATCACAAATTTATAAAAAACTAATTATAATTGATTGAAAAATCATTTGTTTACAAAAAACTTTATACGATTTGAAAATTATCAAAGAAGAATTATACAGAAAATAATAAGACAAAATATAAAAAATACAAATGTTAACCCTCATAAATAAATATTAATACATAAAATGACGGATATAATGCTAATGGTTTCTTTTAATTAGTGCATTAGTAATAGTAATGAAATTCAAAAACATTTTCATTGATCAATGAAATCACACTTTTAAATCATTATCATTAATTCACATAATGGTAATAAAATTTATTTCATTACCATTGTTATCTTTGTAATGGTAATGAAATCATCAATGCATTAATCCCATAGAGGTGCACTACCCTCTATCAACCAAAAAAATATTTGAATTTTTCAACTGCAATACCCTCTATCAACCATAGTCCGGCGATAAGCATACAGTATTATATTATTGTATTTTTATACGTAGCATTTAGTAGTCGTATTTAACAATTATTGTATTGTCTTTCCTGTAAAAAAATGTCTTTTAGTTCATTGTAGATTTCAAACACAAGCTCCTGATTTAATGCCATAATTGAAAAAGAACCTTTATTTGTCCATATCGAAACATTTATTATAACATTTATATTAAAATAATTTATAAGACTATCAACAGGATCTCAGGGAGGTCCCTAAAAATTTCAACCACGATATACACCCGATGTTTTTTCAGATAATATTTAAAGATTTTTGCAATATCAATAGGAATTTTTAGTTACAAGTTTTTTTTTTTTAAATGCAACTTAAAAAGTTTGGAAAATAGATTAAGGGTAAGAAAATAAATTTCTATTTGGGCAAATTATTATTTTTACCGAGGGGAGGTTCTCGGAAGATACCCGTAAAAATGTTACTGTAACTAGCCTGGAACATTACCCATATAAGTTAGGATAACCATGATCTATAAAATTTTATTCTAAAGCATTTTTCTTCAAAAAGGGTTTATAAACGCCCTAAATTTAATACATAATTAAGTTTGTTTGAAATCTTTTTTCTACAATATTTATTGTATATACATTTTTTCATGATCAAAATATAAAAAAAGCAATTCTAATGCTAATATAATAGTGGCATTTACAATCTGCCTAGTAGAAGAGCAATTAGCTCTGCATTGCTTATGAACTTGTAGCTTAAAAGAACTATTTTAACTTTTATTTAATTTTCATTTATTATATAAGAAAAACAATTTCAAAAAGCTTATATTTAATACCCTCTATGAACCAAAGGAAATTTTTTCAGGAGAGGCAAAAAACTGACTTATTCTCATATATTCAATAATCTCTATGAACCAAACGAAATTTTTTCAGTAGAGGCAAAAAACTGACTTATTCCCAAATTATTACAATATGAATAAATCTATAATATTTGCTAAATATAATTACTGAGTCCTACCTATAAAAATACATAATATATGAAGCCTATTGAAATTGAAAAATTTTAATATTTTATTTGGCTGATAAGGGGTATTGCACAATTGAAAAGAAACAAGAAGCAGATAATTCTATTTGAACATTGTTACACAGAGAAAACAGATTCATTGTAACAACTGAATTTCTTCCCAACCGAATGGATTGGTTGGCAAAATCATTTAAAATGATCTTGATATGTTAAGTACAGTTGTATAAGCAGTTGTAGGAACCGAATCCGTTTAATATATGTAGTAATATTGCATTTTTAT
Organism: Eustalomyia histrio; assembly: GCA_949748255.1. Taxonomy (NCBI): domain Eukaryota; kingdom Metazoa; phylum Arthropoda; class Insecta; order Diptera; family Anthomyiidae; genus Eustalomyia; species Eustalomyia histrio. The sequence goes on from OX456527.1 coordinate 37,128,138, forward strand.
AAAGACAATAACTTTAATGTGATTGATAGAGCGTATTGCATTTAAAAATTAGTATTATCGTTGATAGATAAAAAACAAATATTAAAAAAAATTTACTAAAATTTATGTTCCCCTCCTTTTTTTTTTTTGGTCAAAAAGTGATTTTCAAGAAAGTGGTTCATAGAGGTATTTAATATAAGGTATAGATATATTTTGCTTTTGTTGTAAATAAAAAGTGCAGTTTTAGTACAATACGAGGTCTATTAGTCTTTACCCAGACAGATTGTGAATGTTTTTTTTTTTAATTGTTATTGCAGCGGAATATACGCATATGCGAGTATATATGATATACATATTTAATAAATATATAAAGAAATAAATACAATAAATTTTTAAAAGGTCCTAAACTGGGTACCACACTTCTAAGACTTTTTTATAGATTGAACATCAACAGGTCAGCAAATTGTAAGTCAACTTGGTCTTGAATTTTTTAAACACTTTAGTAACGAGACATTTTCTTAAAAGACAAATCCTAAAAATTTCAAAGTTAACAATTTGCTAAAGAAAACCCGTTTGATTCAAAGGAGTTTTTCACAATGAAAATATTTAAAATTCTGAGTACTGTATTCTAAAGGAAAAATTCTAGGATTAAACATTTTTCTGCTACTAAAAACCCATTAAAATTTAAGAAAAAACGTCCCAAGAATCTGTGTTTTTTTTGTACAGAAAGAAGTCCCTAAGACTTGAGGTTCTTCTATGGGAAAAATTATTTAGAAATTCAATAGATTATAAGGGGATTTATCTACACAAAGTTCAGGATATGAAGGTTTTTTTTTAAAAAAAGACAGTTTTTTTTTATAGAAAAAAACCCCAGAATCTGAAGATTTTTCTGTAGGAAACGATCTATAAAAATTAGGGTTTCCTATTAGAAAAAGTTGTCAGAAATTGCTGGGTTTCTGTAAAACAATGTACTCAGAATGTAAAGATTTCTCTTATAGAAAAAAAGTACTGAGGATTCGAGGGTTTTTCTGTAGTAAAACGTTCTAAGGATTTGAAGGTTTTCTAAAAAAGGCTAAAAATTTGGGTTTAAAATCTGAAAGTTTTTTTTTAAAGATGAGTATTTTTACCGGAAAAAGTCCTCAGGTATTTAGGGTTTGTCTATAGAGAAAGTCCTGACAGAATTTACGTTTTTTTTTGTAATATTTTGCTATATTTCTTATTATTATTGGGTCTATTATCGATGGCAACCAAACTTTAGTTGCGTTGTCAACTGGCAACTCAACTGAAATTATAATTGGTATTATATACGGTAACTTTCCCCAGTTGCCAAAAAGTTATAGATAATGTAATTTTGACAGATTAGCAACTGAAAATAAATGTAAACAAATAAAAAAAATATAAAGGAAAAAAGTTAATAAAAGTGAATTCATTAAAAAAAAAAAACAAATTTATAAAAAGAAATTGTGTAAAAAATTATTTTAAATATGCTAGTTCGATGGAACTGCTTTTTGATGACGATGAAAAGGCTTCAAACGTGTCATCTATTAGACGAAACTTGAGGGACAACTTCAATCCTTTAGAATTACCGTCGTACTGTGAGTATATCTTGATGTTTAAAATAATTTTCAATAAAAAGTTGCTTTTTTTCGTATTCCACAAGACGCAGTGGTATATTTAGTCGAAGCCTTAAATAAATTAGTCGTTCAACGGCAATACCTTCGCTATTAAAAGTTTGCTCAACCACCGTTGTCGGTGGTTTTAAAAGAAGTCGTACAATTAATCGAACAAAAGCTTGGTTAAGTGTGGATAGTTTCAAAAATGTCGAAAGAAGAAAAAACTAAAAATAAAAACCCCTTTTATTCGAAAACGAAGTTTCCAGTGGTTGTTGGATGTATAGATGGAACACATGTACATATCATGGGACCGAAGGAAGACATTCGTCCCTTATATATAAATAGTCTTTGGCATTTTATTTTTAATCTTTAAGGTCGTACCTTTACTTTATTTAGCTGATAAGTTATTTAACAATTTTTCTTTCTTTTGATCAAGATGATTTCTTTGTGGTTGTGCGATTATGAAATGAAAATAAGGTATGTTGATGCTAGGCATCCTGGATCTACTGATGATGCCTTCATATGGAACAACATCCCATTAAAGCAAGAGGTTGCTGCCGATTTTGAAAAATTTATAACAATAAATAAATATAATTACATTTTAATGTTCCCGCCTGTTTTCTTTTGATTCAAAAACCTACAGCAACCAAAACTTTGTGGTTGCCAATACAATCACTATTTGGCAACTGAAATTGACAGCTATGAGTTTGGCAACTGGCAACGCCACTGAGGTTCGGTTGCCATCGATAATCGACCCATATATTTGAAATCTATCCTTGATTTTTTTATGAAAATTAAAAAAAAAATTGAATTCATAAAATTTAAAGGCAAATTTTAAATAAATGCATTTATACAAAATAAATTCGGTTGGAGCAACTTTCTTATATTCGAAAATATAGGACAGCTTCAATCGAATAATGTGATAGGTGATGGATATACCAAAATTCGGTTGGCAACAAATTCGATTGCTACAATGACTCTGTTCTCTTTGGTATTGGGAAGTGATTAGTAGCACTAAAAATAATGAAAAATGACAAATTCGAAAATCCTTTTTTCAACGGCAATTAATGGTCCAATATGAATTTTATGTGTTGTGACCAGAGCTCCGAAAATTTAATTATTTTATTAAATTTTTGACTTCTAAATCGAAATTTAACATATTAAATTGAAAATGACCAATTATTGAATGGATCTATTTGCTCCCGTTCGGTTTGTTGTGAAAAGAATTAAAACAGTTCGTTTTTGTTTAAGAGAAGCCTAAAAGGAGTCTAATTTAAGTTTCCCTTAAGGACTTAAGAGAATTGCCATACATTGATTTTAAAGAAAGTGAGGCACCTTAAGATGCAGTACATTATACAACATGTTGGATTTTTTATTTATATGTTTTTTAAGTTTGTTTTAACATTCCAAATATAGACAAGTTAATGTTCATGCACTTTCTTTGTTGCTGCAAGTTACTTGTGGTTAGTTTGGTCTTATTGTGTATGTCGGTTTTTTGGTTATATTATTAAAATCATACACAGAGAAAACAGATTCATCGTCACAACCGAATTTCTTGCCAACCAAATATTTTGGTTGCAGCAACCGAATTATTTAGTTGTCCCAACCAAATGTTTTCCTGATACAATTGAAATATTTAGTGTCAATCGAAATTTTGTTGTATTAACCGAATTTCGGTAGCTCCAACAAATCCATTTGGTTGGCAAGAAATTCGGTTGTTCCAATAAATCTGTTTCCTCTGTGTACACCTATAATAGACATAAAAGTAGAATCATACGTTGGTGGGTGGATAAGAGTGGTTGATAGTATATTTAGAATATAAAATAAAACCTGTAGTAATATTTAAGTTTAATGTATGTATGTATGTATGTATGTATGTATGTATGTATGTATGTATGTATGTATGTATGTATGTGTAGTATGCATGCATACACCCCAAGTATGGCTACTATGTAACTTTGTTTATATTTTTTGAGGTTTAAGTATCTGTGTAAATAAGGTATATACATACATAAGTAAAGGGTGGTCCAAATACTTAATTGCTTTTTGTATACTATGGCTTTATTAGAAATAACAATTACTCCCATTATTTATGGAATACGAGTTCATTTATTTGGCTGCCGTGGCTGGCTTTCCAGTAGCTCATCCTATCAGTTTAATTTTCAAAGATTTTGTTGAAGTTTTCTTGTTCTATCCCACGAACTGCACGGATGATATTTGCCTTAAGAGTGTGAATCGTTTATGGAAATAAACGATAAAATTGCAATATTTCCTAACATTGTTTTAGCGTAAAGTGACTCATTTTGGTCCGCGAAGGTATGTAACTGACTGATTATCAACAGTTCGAACAGAAAATATCTATCAGTGTCTAAATAACATATGTTTTAAAAAATACCTGTGTTTGGACCACCCTGTATATTAAATTTAGCACTTGAGTAGATTTTTTTTTGAAGATGCTTTTGCCATTTGAGGAATATATTATTTGGCTAAGCTGGTTACCTTTTCTTCAGTATTTGGTTTTATAATAATGAACCAAATGAACAAACATTTTGTTGATTTTTACGTTTGGACATTTTAAAGGGAAATTAAAAAAAAAACAAGAATTGACATAATAATGTGTTTATTTTCAAATGAGTTTGCTTTTGAAATTATAATTAAAACTTTAAAATACATATCGAGGGCTTATATTCAAAACCCTCTATCTTAGATTTTAACGAAAATAAGTTTTTGAAATGAAAGAATACTGTTTTTGTTACGAAATATATTTTTTTATTCAATATAATCTCCTAGAAGCTTAATACACTTGTTCCAATGATCTTCCAATAATTTTATCCCATCCTTATAATGGTTTTCCGGAATCTCTGCAAAATAACCGTCTACGGCTGCTATGGCCTCTTCATTCGACGAAAAATGCTTTCCACGAAGGAATTGTTGGAGATTTCTGAAGAGATAGTAGTCACTGGGAGCCAAATCTGGTGAATACGGTAGATGTTCAAGCAATTGGTACTTTAATTCTTTGAATTTAGCCATCATCAAAACACTTTTGTGAGCAGGTGCATTGTCTTGATGAAAAATGATTTTTTTCTTCTTTAAACCAGGTCTTTTCTCACGAATTTTTTCATCCAGCTGATCCAAAAGGGTACAATAATATTCAGAGTTGATTGAAGATAATCAATCAACAAAATTCCTTTTGCATCCCAAAAAACTGATGTCATAACCTTCTTTGCTGATCGTTGTGACTTCACCTGCTTTGGAGCTGTTTTTGCCAGTTTTTGTTGAATTGTTAATGTGTGCGGCACTAACTTTCCAAACAGTTTTTCATACGTAATTCTTCATGTAAAATATGGAGTACTCGTTCATCTGAAATGCCTATCGCATTAGCAATTTCACGCTTAGTCAAACTTGGATCTTCACTAACCATATTATGTACCTGCTTAATGATTTCTGCTGTGGTTGCAGTTCAAGGCTGGTACGACCACGTTTAAATTCACCAGCCCAAAATTCAACGGTGCGTTTTGAAGGTGAGGACTCCTTATATACTTCTAACAATTGTTCATAAATTTCCTTTGCTTTTAAACCCTTCAAAACAAAGAATCTAATGACTGCACGATATTCAATTTTTTCCATATTAAAAAACATCAATGACACGTCAACTTCAAATGGCTTGTAAACAAAGAAAGAATTGACAGAATGACTTGCAACTTTGCATGTGTTCTCAGGACAGTTATACCAATTCGAGAAAGAAAAAAGTTTGGAGCTAGCAGTGGCATCTCTTGGGGAGCGCAGGAACTTTTAAACCAACCTACAATTTTTAAACCAGTATACAATTTAAATAAAATGTTTTTTTTTTTGCAATTTTATGAACATTTTTTTATTTCTCTATCTTATACAGTAAATTTTCTTTTTTTTTTAAATATTGTTAAAATATATATTTTTTGAATAACCTTCTTTTGCAATATGTTTCTTGTTTTTAGTAATACTTGCATGTTGAATACAAAGCTGTCTGTTTTAATATATGTATATATAGTTTTGAGTTCAGGCTTAAAACATATTCTCTTAAATTAGTGGATTAATACCGAGAAATGAAGAAGGAAAAAAATAATTTTATATAAAGAATAAAAGAAATATAAAAATAACTTAAGATTACTATTAAGCATGTATGAATCTATAATGATGAAAAGGACATTGTATTAAAAGCTGCATAAAAAATAAAACCGATTTTCTTTTACTGATGGAGTATCCAACAAAATTCAAAGTGATTAGCAAAAAAAAAAAAAAAATGGGATGGACGTGGTCATCCAAATATTGTGGAGAAAGCAACTTAAGCCACTGCGAAAAATTTTATCATGAAACTAGAAATAATATATTTGAAGAAATTTGGGGTATGACCTGGGACGCTAAACAAGTGTTTGTAAATGAAGAAAACTAGAGCAAATTGTAAAGTTTAGAACTCAATGAAATAGAACAGCTTCTGTTTCAATTTGCCATACAACCAGAAATCTCTTCAGGGATGTCATTTCATGTTTCTTTTATGTTTCTCTATCAATAAAGATTGATATGGTAAAAGGTTGGTTAAATTCCAAAGAAAAACTATCACTTTTATCTTTAAATGATAACATATCAGAATGAAAGAAAGAATACTTTCAAAAATTAGACAAAATTTAAAGTTACTATTGTGAAAAGGATATCAATAAAATATACATTGCAGCGACCTTTAAAACTAAAACAGAAATATACAAAGATTAATTTTTCCAAAAAATCCTTTGAGGAGAAGAAGTTAGCATTGTTCAAGCCTCGAAAGGATCAGAGCGACATATGTGTTGGATTTAAGGCCAACCAGATAAAACCTGATGACTATTGTGCACATATTTTCAAAAATTATCGTGCACAGCATAAGAAAAGTGAGGATAAAATTTTTTAGCTCAGAATGGACAACTTCATGCTTTTACGATGGATGCCCAGACTGTCCAACTTTGTCCCGATATCAATGCATCTGTTATATATTATAAACAACGTCTTCATGTTTATAACTTCACTATTTACAATATTTTTTCCTTCCTTTCCTCTCCCTTTTTTAATTTTTTTTCTCTATTTTGCATGGTACAACCGCCTTGTATTCCTTTTGTTGTTGGGCCAATTAGTGATGAAGGCATAGCACTGATCACTGAGTAACCAATTCAGCAACAAAGTGTGTACCCGGTTGTTTTACTATTGCAGATATATTGCATATTGTCTGTACTCTTCAACACTACTCCCTCTTTCCTCCCTCTCATAACATATTTTCCTAATTCTAACACAATGCACTGCATTAGTAGGGGACATCCCCTGAGTGTTAGTCTAACGTAAAAAAAAAAAAAAAAAAAATATAGGTACCCATCAATGCACAAATTATTGGTGGAGTGAAATGGTGATTTGTCCGCCTCCACATTTGTTTCATTTAAAAACATATTGCTTATCTGATTCGTTGCCTATCACAACTTACTGGGATGGTTGTGGATATCAAAATCGTCATCATTATTTATCGAATGATTTGTCCAAATTTGCCGCAGAAAATAATAAAGTTATTAAACAAAAACTCTTGGAAAAGAGGACATATACAAATGAAGTACGATAGTGCAGATGCAAAAATTTAGATGCAATTTAAAAATCAGTCAATATACATGCCAAATAGTTAGGTGAGTGTTGCAAAAGAAGCCAGAAAAACTATTAAAATAAAAAACGAGATCGTAAAAAATCCATTAAATGCAATATATTCAAATTACGAATTTTTTTTTTAATTAAAATGATGGCAAAATTATGCGCTTTTTTTCAATAAAACAAGGTCGTGTAGAGAAGGATCATACAGTATTGCAGTTAAGATCACTCTTCAATTATCTATCACTCTTCTATTATTTATTTTATTTATTATTATATTCCTCTAACTCCAGAGCATAGGGCGCCGGATGGTACAGTAAAATATAACGTGAATTTTTTTATATTCTATTCAACCATATTCAGGTCTATTTAACCATATTCAGGTCAAAGGGCACCAAAACCTCTATATTCTGCACCACTTTCCATACAGCCAAATAAATGGAAGAACTTACAAGATTTAAAAAGTGTAATTCCACCAAAATACCATTTTTTCTATGATTACCCTACGGGAAATGAAGTGTCGATTGATCCAAGGTGATAAATCTGTGATAGATAAATGAGGGACATGTCGCAAAGCTGGTGTAAATTATAATTTAGTGTTTGAAAAAGTGGTAATTGCTGTTAAATTACCAGTGTCCCAAATATTGAAATGGTGGCAGAACACTGACTGGTTCTTTCTGGATATATCATGTAACTAAAGAGATATGAACATAACACCAATGTGGACTAAGGAAATTAGGACTGTTATAGTTGAAATAATGACAGAACACGGAACTGGTTCAACAAATTTTGCAGTGTATAAAAGAATGTCAAACGGTGGCGAAAACCCCAATCCCGCGACTGTTGCAAAGCTGACATAATACTGAACTTATTTAAACAGAATCGACTTTGTGACTTCAGAAATGATGACATAACACTAATCTAGTTCAAAAAGAAGTGATAACGCAACTTTTTAAGATAGTGACATATAACTGCATTAATTCAAAATGAATCCAATGTGCATGATGAAGTGTCAATTACAGGCAAATGAAGCTGCCAGCGACACTTAGGGGGGATGTTAACCCTAAAAATCCAAAATTTGTTATTGAAATTTTCGATCGACGACTCTTTTCCCTTAACATTGTTAAAATTGCTTTTTGTTTATTGAATAAAGTGGGATATGATTTAATTTAATTTATATTAAATAGAATAATTTGTTTTATAAATTAATTCGTGAAATTTATATCAATTACACCAATTTTTGTTGGAATGATTTGTTAAAAATGATTCATTGATTAATATTAATTCAAAACTTCTAAGGATCACAAAAATTGCATAAGAGTCAAAAATACGCGAAATTTTAAACTAAAAGTCGCTCAAACACTCCACCCTAGCTCAGCTTATTTTAAGATAAATCAGAATTCAGCTTGGCTATGCGATAGTTGCGTGTGTGTAAAATTTTATATAAACCCGATGAACCACCAAATAATTTTCAATACGTCCCACTGTGTAGTTAGCGCGGTTTTGATACTATTCTAACCAATATGTTAATTTTTGTTATTATAAAGATTAACATATCTATATAGGCCCATAAAATTATAGCATTTTTTTAAAATATTAGATTTTTTAAATATTCAAATAGCAATTTTTAAAGGGGCATCTAAATTTTTTGTATTTTATCAAAATGTGTTTGCCGAAGGTTAAACTAACAGTCTAAACATTTTTCTGAATCAAATGAATTTTCTGCAGGATAAGAACAACTAAAATTTCGAGAACTTCTATTGGACAATATGGTTGAAATCAAAAAATAAATATTTTTGAACATAAACCAAAAACGATCTTTTTGAATTCGATCTAAAGTTTTTGATTTGCGAAATATTAATTCTTAATTTGTTTAAAGTACTCGATTCTTATAAAAACATTGATTTATTAGGAGTAAAATTTAATTTGCATCTGCAATTTTTATTAAGTCAATGCATTAAATATAAGTTCATTTATTACATACAAAATACATTAAGTCATAAACAATCTATTTTAATTCGTGAATCAAAACCAATTCCATTTAATAATTTTTTTAAATTGAATTATTTGATTTTGATTTACTATTCTCTCTTTGAAATTTTCCAAAAATTCTCTTTTTGGAAAAACATTTTTTTGGCGATCGGATGCGATTTTGAGAGTAAAATTAAAGGAAAAGTCGGAAAAATATTGGCAGCCAAAGAGATAAACTTTGTCCTAGAGTATTAGCGTGAATAGGACTGTCTGGAGCAGACTTGCCTCCACAGACCTGCTTTTAACCCCACTGTTATGAGACTAGTTACGTGTAAGATAATTCTAAACTGTTCTGTTGCGCATTCACTAACACCAATGCAGTGATATGGTACCCTAAACAAGGTCAGCGATATGTCGCAAGTAGCTGAAAATGTAGAAATTGCCACCTCCTATGACAAGCCCATGTTAAAGTTACCGGTTACTTTTATATAAAAGAACCAACTCGAGGACCGGTTTCTGCCACAAAGTTCCGGTCACGTGACTATCTCTGTGACTGGTACATTTCCCGTAGGGTATTTACAAAAGGCAAATCCAAAATAAACTTAACAAAATAAAAAGCCCATGTATCCTCTTTTAATATAATAAATTATTATTTTACATCTTATGTTGAGTAATTGCAGTAACTTTAAATAAAACTTGTAAAAAGTTTATTGAAGTCATAAAATATTTTAATAAGCGCGTTTTATTACAAAGCAAAAACCTCCATATAAGCCTCGATATAAGTCTTTATATAGAAATAAACATGGCGTATGAGTGCTACTAATTTTATTATATGAATTAATAATGCTCATACGCACAGTGGTTTCCCCCATTGGCTAAAAATCAAAAAAATTAATGTTTTTTTTCTAAGTTTTATTGCACTAAATTTATTGACAACACTCTACATTTTATGAATCTAACAAATTTTGTTTTTTTTGCGAGATTTAATGTCCGTTGAAAGTGGAGTTATGTTTATATTGCATATATTTTGGTTGCATAGTCATAAAAGAAAACTTAAGTTTATCTAAAAAGTTATTCGCGTAATTTTGGCAGAAGTCTCCAAAAACCCTACAAATATTAAATTTTAACTTATTTTCTAACAAATTAAATAATAAAAGCTGAAAAAATATAAGTTAATTAAAAAATTCCTGAAGAATACTTTTTTACCTTTTCAAAACACACGTTTTTTAAGAACTACTTTTTCACGTAGACTTTTATGTATTTGGCCCTCATCCAACCACAACTTCTTATACATCAAATTGTAAATTTTTTACCCCTCCTTAAATTAAAAAATATTGTGACCGCGGGTTTTTGCATATTTTGGCATATGTATGTGATTTACATACACTTAAAAAAGTTTGTAAGTTAAAATAACTGAAAATATCATTTAAAAGAAATGATATTTCATTTAAAAACCGGTCTACTTAATTTTCATTTAAAATAAATGCCATTTGATATTTATTTTTAAATGTTGATTAATTAACTGACACATCCATAAGAAACAACTGATATAATCAGTTAAAATAAATGTTAATATTTTACCCACCAATTCTTAAAAAATAAATGTTTTTTAATTTATTTGAAATTATTTCCGTTTTTGTATTTTTTTTTTTTTTAATATACTCGTACAATACAAAATGTATGTATGCATATGAAGCTTTAAACACTTTTTGTGTGAATGTATTTGTGTATGTATGTGTGTTTATGAAGTTCTTGTAATTTGTAATGAAAAATTTTGTATATATACAACCAATTTAAATAAAAAAACAAATTGAAATTTTTTGAATACTTTTTTTTGAAACAGACAGCAAACAAAATTTAAATTTGTAATAACTGTTACGGACACAAATAAACCACAAGTTTCCGTTTTGTTGGTAATTTTTTTTATTAAATTTCAAACAAATGAAAAAAATAAATGAAACTGAAAAAAATCGGTAAATGATAGTAAATTATTTCGAATAAATGTATAAAAAAGTTAATAGAGATATTTCTTTGAAAAATAAATGTATTTTCCTTTATTTTTAAATGGAACGGAAAACTTTTTTATTAAACTACAAACAGTTAACTGCATAATATTCTGAGTGTAGTCATTCGATGAAAAATAATGAAAAATTGCATTTTGTTTTGTATTATTTCTTTTTAAGAATATGAGTAGAAATTGAGGAACGTTATTTTAAATCCCACCGAAATAAATAAAAAAAATTACTCTTACGGAAACTTCATCTGCAAAATGTCACATATGTGGTGCCTTGCCTATAGAAATGAATAACATTGAAAAATGCTTCGAGAAAAAAGTAGATGAATTCGGACTGTCACCATTACATGCCAACATACGATTTTTTGAGTACTTCATTCACTTATCGTGCAAATTAGAGCTAAAAAATTGAATAGCATTAAGAACTAAAAGTCAAGTGTTTTGAAGAGAAAATAATTTATTCAACAACGATTTCGGGCCGGAATGGGACTGTTGGTAGATAAGCCAAAAGCTGGTGGTTGCAGAAATTCGAACAATGGCAACACATATTGAAAACTTTATTTCAAATATTCTTAAAACAAATCTATAAGCCAATTAAAGATCAAATGGCTAGTGTGGCTACAGTTGTTAATATTTTTTCCTAAAAATTTGCAAACTTTAAGCTTTTCGGGCGTGCTATGAGCTCACAAATTTTATAGATATTAGAGATATTTATTTTTGACCGCTTGTCCATATAAGGGAAACCACTTTGATAAGCTCTGATGGAAAATGTTTGATTTTTTTTTCAGTTAATTTAAGCATCATTTTAAAAGATTCGTTTTAGAAACCTGATGCAAAATATTTATGAATTTGTTTAGAAATGCTACCAAGTTTAGTCAAATAATTTATAAATCGAGTGGCAAAAAAAAGTATCTTCAAAAAAAATCTGCTCTATTTGTTTTATACTAACCAAGGCATGCAAAAAAAAACCAAAAAAAAAATAGTGCTTAAAGTAGCAGAATATGCACCAGTGTTGCCACTTTTTGAATAATTATTAAAAATGGAACTTTTTACACATATGTTAAATAATTTTTGCATCGTGTGGAAATCACCATCTTAAAATATCCTCATTAAAACAAATTACAAAATTTAATAGTGTTTATTACGATGAAGAGCGTGATGCCAACTTTTTTTTTTAAGCAAAGTGGACAGAAGCTTTTTAAAAGCGATAAGATGCACTGAATGATAAATGTGATACAAATAATATAAAATTTTTAAACTAAACTAGTGTTTCTAATTATTCGACCCTGCCGGTTAATGCCTTAGGTAATTATTCGTAAAATTAAGAAAATTGATTAATCAATTAATCGTTTAATGCAAAATAAAAGTACTTCTTTCATCAATAAGAACACAAAGAGCTGCTTTTTGCTGAAATATCAAGACTTCGCATTGGCTTTTAAAGTGTTTGTTTAGGACAATTCAAAGCATCCTGAGATTTTTTCTTAAAGAATCATGCCTTATAATCTTGTGTTTTTTTCAGAGCAATCTGGCGAGTTTTTAAAAAGGAAGTTGCTTTTTATTTTATTTATATGACACCGTCCAGAAAAAAAAAAATAAATATGCATAAATAAACAAGAGCAGCCTTCGAAAAAATTCAATAACAAATTTTTAAAAATATGGTATAAATAATTTTTGCGAAATTTCCAAACAAAGATTGATAGAACTGCCACTGTTACCTGACTCTTTCACTACCTGGTTTAAGCTTTAGATTTATAGAGGTCATCTATTAGAAAAGATATAACAATCACGCCTATTCCTAACAAGTCCTTACCGATTTTTCTGTTTATGTGCAATTAAGAATTTAAATAGCGAATTCTTAAATATTTTTGACTAAACAACTTAATTCTACTAAAGTTCCTAATTCATCAAAATTTGTTGATAAATCATATTAGAAAAAGCTCCATGTTATTTTTTTATGGAATTTTAAATGGAACAAATTTTTTTAAAAAATACAGTTTTCTAATTTAAAGCAATTTCATATTATTATTTTATAACAGAAATAACGTCATAGTGCTTGTTAGAAATATACCTAGTCACGCGTTTCATTGCTAAGGAAAAAAATATATATTTAAATACATTTTTTGTTAAAACTCTGTTCTAAAATTTCGCATTCTGTTGAGATCTTTTGTCAGCTAGAAGTACAAGTATACGGAGGTTCAAAGCTCTATTTCAATTTTGTGGACATGAAAACATAATTTTATATTAAATTTTATTTTTTTTTGAAGGAATTAAAACAAAAATAAAAATTGTCTATCATATTTCCAAAAGCTTAAAAAACATTTGCTGTGATTCAGTCGTTTTGAAAAGAATTTCATTGTACTTTAAATGATGCTTTTTCCACTTCAGGAAGTTTTAAGCAAAATAACAAAATAATTCATATTAAGTATTTAACCGATTAATCGATCTATTTGTATTGATTATGATTCCCTTTTGAATATATAAAATCATATATATTTTCATATATGTCCAGATAAGATACTTTATCAGTCATTTAGCCCATACTTTATATTTCATATATTTTATATTTCTGGTTTCTAGTCAATGTGGTTTGGGCAGGCCGTTAAGGGTTTTTTCTTGGCGAAAATTCCAAATTTAGTAAATTAATCCATTCTGCTTGGAGCACACAATCTATTTTTAAGGTTTTTACATGTTAATGGCAAAAAAAAACTTATCCTGACTATGACATTTTTGTTTTACATTTATGGTGGATTTAAATTACACCTTTTGATAGAAAAAATTCATTAAAATTAATGTCATTATTTTACCTTTAACTCTTAAAAATGTGTTTTAAATACAATATGAGAAGCAGTAAAGTGAACAAGGTCCACTAAACCAAATTTTATATAGCTTTTAATAATTATTTTTTCCTATTAGTATTCTATATAAAGAGCATATACTTAATGTGAATTTTCAGGTATACCACAAGATAAAAAAGTGGTTTATAGGTTAGTCTAAAAAACACAGTTTAATAAAAAATAGTATTTTATGTTTTACATAAATAAATTAATTTGTTACAGAAACTCTTTTTAAATACATACATAAATATATTATACATGATTGAAATACATAACATACACAAACAGTATAATTAATAAAATTATAGGACATGCAATACATGTGAGTAGAAAAGAATATTAAAAAAAATATATATTTTATCGTATGTTAATGTTAAAACTTTTTTTGTTACTTCATTATCATTACAATAAAGTTACAAAAAAAAAATAAATAATTATAAATAAAATTCTTCGAAAATTAAATTTGATAAATCACAATTAAATGTCTACAGGCCTCTTTCTGTACTTACATTATTCGAAGGCTGGAGCGATAAAAAAAGAAACTTTTAACATTTGAGGTCAAGTGTAGTTTTTATAATAAAAAAATTGTCAAAAATTTATTTAAACTTTAATTAGGTTTGATTTTTTAAAATTTTATAAAAATTTTCCATGCAAATTTTAGTAGATTTAGACTTGCTAGGCAGTTATAGATAACGCTACTTAAAAATTAAGAATTTATTAAAATGCTGCCAAGTTTTGGAAATTCTTGGCTTTTCTCTTTTAAATGTAAACAAAAATATTTTTCATAAATATATTAATATTAAATTTTTAATAATTATTAAAATTTTGTTTTGCTGAAAATGCTAACAAATTGTTAGCGAAATATCGAAAATAAAATAAGAAATTTGATAAAAAAAAGATCTTTAGCTTAAAAAATTGAATATTAATATTAAAATAAGATCAAATAATGTTATATAATTTTCATAAAAATATTTAGAATTTTTGTATTTTTTAATTAATAAAATATTAAAAACAAAAAAAGCTAACAATGCATTAAGTGTTTGTTAGTAAAGGTAGAGCAGGGCATACAATATAATTGCTATACAAAGGCGATTCCAAATGTTCAAATTGAATTTGTTTACAAAGAAAAAAGTCAGGTAAGTAGGGAAAGTCGTTTTTCTTTTTGAAAAAACAAACATAATGTAAAAAGTCTAATGATGCCACATGGGTTAAAATCGTATTTAACAGTACGTGTAAGTATGTGGCGTTTGACTGCCTTCAGCAATAGCAAATTATAAACTCTTTAAAAAAAACCCAAGTATGCTGTGGGATAAACATTTTTAAATTTAATAAATGTGTGTGTGTGTAAATGTGCGTGGGAGTGTCTGGTTTAAGAATAAAATAGAATCATGTTGAATTAATCATCGTGTGGTGAATCAATAAATATTTTGTGGTAAATACTCTACTGCTATTTTTGCCGATAACGATGATGTGATATTTTCTCTTAACACAGGGTAACAAAAGAAATTTACAAAAATCCTAAATAGGTTTTGCAAAGTTGATTTAGATTTAAATTTGAAAGTCTTCGTGAAAACACAAATACTGTACAAAAGAAAAGCAACAAACTTCATATAAATAAAGTCATTTATTTTAGTATATTGCTCATTTCCAACAAAAACATTTTACTTACAATAATTTATTTTCTTTTATATACTCTAAGTAACACATTAAACAAAAACCAATTTAAATTTACTGTTTCTTAAAAAAAATAAACTCAAACAATGTAAACAATAGCAAATTTAATTTAAAAGAAATGATTATTCATTTAAAAACCGCTCTACTTACTTTTCATTTAAATCAAATGTTTTTTTTTTATTTATTTTCAAATATTGTTTAATCAACTGATACATCTGTTAAAAACAAATGATTAATCAGGTAAAAATAAATGTTAAAATTTTAGCTACCAATTTCGTTAAAAATAATTGATTTATTAATTTACTTGAAATTGTGTCCGTTTGTATACCCTCCACGATATTATATATCTAGTTATGGTGAGGGTATACATATATCAGTTTGTCATTCCGTTTATAACATGTCGAAATATAGGTTTAGGACCCCCATAAAGTGTATATAAAGGGTAAAACTTTATAAAATCGTTGATTTATTTACCTTTTAAATAAATCGAGTTCTTTCTATATTGCAAATAATAAACACCGTTTGAAATTATTTATAGCTCTATTTATTTATAACAGTCACTAAAAATTACAGAAAAACACTTTAATAGCACACTTTATTTACACGATGCAGATAGACTAAACGTTAGCCACACTTTAGTTCTTCACACTTTGCGTTTTACTTGTGAACTGAACTGCTGCGTCACCGAGTACCAGTATTTATATGAGTAGGTATTCTAGTTCTTTCCAGTTTATTACGACACTAGATTTTTCCAGCTGTCAAAATTCGCGTGAAGAAATTTTAAACCGATGTAGCAAAGTCCGTCTGTCTGTTTAAATGGCGATCACGGCGCGAAGACGCAAGCGGTTATGCTCATTTTACCTAGATTAATTTACATCGCAAGCAGTTTTGGTATTAAAAGTGAGAAAAATCGGTCCAGTGGTTAAAAAGTTATGAGTAAAAATGTGAAGGTAACTCTAAATTTTCAATACAAATTAATGAATTTTAGTACAATTTAATAGTAGTGACTGACAAATAAAATATTTCCCTTGTTTTTTAAATAGTCCCTTAAATTGAATAATATTTTATATTCACTTCAAAATTTTTTTACCACAATAATTTTTTTTCACTAAATTTTTTTTGCTACAAAAAATTTTTTCACATCAAAAAATTTTTTTCACATTAAAATTTTTTTCATATCAAACATTTTTTTTCCCCTCAAAATTATTTCCAAACACAAAAATTGTTATCATATCCAAAAAATTTTTCACATTAAAATTTTTTTTCACCTCCATAATTTCACTTTTAAATTTTTTTTACATTATTTGTATCAAAAACAGTGAGAACATTTTTTTAGAACATTGGTGGAGGGTATTCAAAGATTTCGCACAGCCGAATTTGAGCCGTTTTTACTTGTTTGTATTTTGGTTTGTTTTTTAATCTATAAAATCTATACTCACACAGTCTATAGACACATTTGGTGTAAATTACCATGTGTGTGTGTGTCTATAAAGTTCTTGTAGTTTGAATTGAATTAATTTGGTATAGATTTATGTTAAAAAAATTATCAAATTTTGTCCAGTAATTTAAAAGAAAAATAAAAAGAAAGAATAATTTAAGAGAAAATTTGAGGACATCTCTAAAATCTAAAAACAATATAGATTAATTTTAGCAAAGCACAATATTGAGTTGAAATTTGTTGCACAGTGTTATAATAACAAGACATGACTAATGATTTCCTAAAGACTTAACTTTCATTTTATTAAAACATATCAATTTATCTTGTGCTTTCTATCATTTCTCTTGGACATAGTTATCAAAGTAAAAATAGTACAGCTTCCCCTTTTAATTTATTTTTATTTTTATTTTTCATTATTTGCCTTTTAATTTTGTGTTGTCCTTTAACACTTTTCTTTTGCTAAACTTTTGTCAACTCTAAGGTAAAAGAAAATTAAATGATCTAAGGCGTAAAAAGGTGTATAAATGAATTTTGTACTAATTAAGTGAAAATTAACTTCACTTCTTTTCATAGTGGATTTTGTAGGGCGTTTTTTATTCTTTATTTTATTTTTTAACCCTTAAAATGGGAAAAAGTTTTTCAAAAAACAAATTTTTCTAATAAATTCAAGTTAAAAAAAATATAATAAATAAAAAGCAAACAAAAAACTAAAATCGGTCTATACTCTAAAAAATGCATGTAAAACAACTATATTAAAGTAAATAATATCTTATATTCACCTCAAATTTTTTCACCACAATAATTTTTTATCTTCAATAAGATTTCTTTTTACCCAAAAAAAATTTTTCACATATAAAAATTTTTTTCACCTCAAAATTATTTTTAAACACAAAATTTGTTAACATTTCCAAAAAGTTTTTCACATTAAAAGTTTTTTTCACCTCCATAATTTCACTTCTAAATTTTTTTACATTATTTGTATCAAAACATTTTCATGTAAATTTAAGCAAAATGCTTGTAATTAAAAAAAAAATGTTTACACTTATCATAATTAACCAACTACAAGTAAATTGAGTACCAGCGAGAGTTCTGTGATATTAGAATCTAATGGTCAATTTAGATAATCAAAAAAGGCTTAAAACCATAAAGCTTTAAGCATTTTCGTACTCCCATTTTGACCGACACAAATTAATCGAAACGCTGGAAAATATACGAGTCAATTTGTTTGTCTCTTCCACAACATATCCAAATTTCGTCCATATTGTTCATTCGCAAACCTTCCTTTCAGGGATTATTCTTCAAAAAATTTAAGTTTCTGAGAAGTTTGAGCAAAATACTCTAATTTCCCAGCAAAAACAGACATTACCAAGTAATTAAGGTAGTAAGTAGCACGCAAAGGGTTTCACTAGTTATCAGGCTGTTTACTCGCTTAATTACTTTTGTTCACTATGTCCCAAAATTCATGGGTGGTCATTACCCTCTCACTTACAAAAAAAGTGAGAATAATGAGTAACCAGCATGATTACTCATAGAATAAGTGGTTACCTACAATTATAAGGTAAGTAGTTATTTTTAATAATTAAATTTTTAATCAAGTAAAATCATCTTACTTAAAGAAATCGACAAGAATTTTATAAATTTATATTTTTTTAAATTTATAAAAAAAATCTTTAAAATACCTACTTTTTGCATTAAAAATTAAATTCAATGCTTTTTATCATAGACAAAATATTAATATTTTAAAAAATCAATTTTACAGTTTTAAAAACAAATTAATAAATATAATAGTAAAAATAAAACAACTACCAGTAAATCATTATTTTGTATGTACATATAAGTACTTCTTTCACCCATTATCATTAGGTCATTATTTTGTTTTTTAAAGTAATGCAAAAGGTAACGACCTACCACTACATGGTAATCTACACAATATCGACCTGTCATTGCCTTATTTTTGCTGGGTTTTGTTACAAATAACAGTGAATGATGATGAAAAAAGATTCAGATTTAAAAAAGTTTTTCCTACGGTTCTAAGGACTTTTAATTCTTCAGATTCTGAGGATTTTTTTTTATGAAAAAACCCTCAGACTCTGAAAATATTTTAATAAACCGCTTCATATTCTAAAGGCGCAAATAATTAATTAAAACTTAAGACTTGGATGGACAAAAATCTAAGAGCTTTTGTTGTATTTTTTTATCGAAAAAAAGTTCTTAAAATCTGAGTATCATATTACAAAAAACACAAGACAAACTAAAATTAAAAAGTACTTCTTAAGAAAAAATCCCTAGAATCTGAGGGATTCTATATGGGAAAGTTTCTCAAAATATCAGGATTCTTTAAGGAAAACTCATTAAAGACAAAGGGTTTCTTGTAAGATACAGTCAGACACTTTTATAGAAAAACAAACAGATTTTTTCCATCGAGGCGCACTTTTAAATTAATTTTTGTTTTTTTATTATTAACCGTTATTGTTGTTATTACGAATTTTAATGTTAATTGGTATTTTTTCTCATTGATTTTATCTTTAATAAAATATATATTTTCCTGAAAATGCAATTATTTCTTATTATAAAATATTACAAAGGTAAAATATTAGAAAAACATTTTAAGCGCACTTCTAAGCATCCATTATGTAAGCTCATGCATTTAGAATAGCTTTTTTTAGACACAAAAAATTAAAAATTAAACAAAATTATAATGTTGCTAAATCTTTTTGATACAAAAAAAAATAGTTCGTTTAGTTACAATAACTTTTAATTTTAAACACAATGTGTTTAAATATTTTGATTTTAAACATTGTGTCTATTTTTGCCCAATTTATAGTAGGTACTCGTAACAAGTTACCTCCTTTAAATAGAGTAGATTTCAACAAAAATTTATTAGAGTGTAGACTGACCATTGGCCTACAAACAGAGCTTCGAAGATTTAATATATTAATTAAATTTTTGAATTCTCAATTGAAATTAAACGAATTAAATCCAAAATGACTAATTGCTGAATATACCATAATTTTCAAAATTTAAAACGTACAAATGTTTTAAATTTACAATAAATGGAAATTTACTTATCCAAAAAAATAACGAGATTAATCAGTTAACCACAAATATGTTCATACACGCAGAGAAAAAACATGTTTGGGGCAATCACATTCGAAGAGCATTATATTAATATATTTGGGATTATGATTGTGCCAACCATAGTCATACTATACACTCTTAAAAATATTTGTAAAATTACTACCATTATATTAGTTATTTTTTTTATATTAATCATATAATTACAAATTATATCTGAATACCCTAACCGAGCACTAGAAACAAAGGCTATCGGCTCGTTGTAGCGAAAACAGACCAGAGCCTCTGGTGGGAATTGAACCCACGACCCCGGCACTGATAGGCTAGCACGCTACCAACTAGCCTACCGGTAATATTACTAAAATTCGGTAAATATAAACACAGTTCTGTACACATTCTCATATACAATAATACTAACACAAAGTTTTTTTAAACATAATGTGTATACAATTAAACACTTTATGTCTAAAATTAGTATTCTTTTATTAAATTAAAATTTTATCCACAAAATTTGTAAATATACAAAGCTAGATGGTAATAATTATTTTGACATTTATAAATTATAAAAGAACTAAAAAAAAAAAAAATCGAAAAACAAATAATTATTTTTACAAATTGTAATTTGATCGTATTATTTCCGATTAGTGTCGAACTTGTTAATTGGAATTGTACATTAGAGGGTTAATAATTAATTTACAAGCAGTTTTCCCCTTTGGAGTAACATTGTGCGTTTTTCACTGAAAATGTATTCAAGCATATAAACGAAAATAAAAATAAGTAAACAATTTATAGTCGATCAAGACCGACCATGAGTTACCCTAGGCTACAAACGATTTACAGTCAAATTCCGAGAATCTTATCCTTATTATTTAGGTGGGGGTTGAGCGGATGGCCTATGCGGCTAGTGCTCTTAAATATAAATTAAGTCCCATAATTCATTCTGAAGATTAAATAAATTAATAATAATAATATTTAGGTGCAAACATAAACGGTAAAATAAATTTACACAGAGAAAAGAAATTTAAAAAAAAATTTGATAGTCATAACTGAAAAATTTGATTGTATTGGTCACAAATTCGGTGGGCAGGACGAATCTGTTTTCTGGGTGAAGTGAAAAATTGCAATGAAATTACTGAAAAAGTTCATTTAAACAAAGACCGGGTAGGTGGGTTAATATGGAGATTAGGTCCAAATATATTCCGATTTTCTTTAAATTTACAGACGTGATTTTAAAATATGGATAACGTTTACAATCCAAATAACAACCAGATATCAATGGTTTTGTATGCCTAAATACAATACCATTTTGTTCAATACAATTCAGATGGTCGAGAGAAGCGTGTGTGCCAAATTTCAGCTTAATATCTCAGACTCAAAAAGTTATTCCGAGTCGATTGGTATACTATAAGGTAGGTTCTAGGTCCGATAGTTTTGGTTGTAACAAACATCAGCTCAAACTTGTTATACCCTGACCACGTAATGGTGTTGGGAATTAAAAAAAAAGTAATACTACAACTATGACCAGCAGTAGTCTATGTTTTCAACTCTACTGCATTGCGACAATGAAGTGAACAAAAAAGTTTTTTTTTTATGTAGCTACAAAGAATACAACCAAAGAGTCTATTGGAAAATAAACCCCTGTCTTATTTTATAAACATTACAAGTACAAATAACAACAACAATAGCAACAGACAAAAAAAAAATCACCTCGTATACTGTAGTCAATTATGGCATCATGGATTTAAAAAGGTTCGGACGAATTTATTCAGGCATGAAATTAAACTAAATGAACATTAAAAGGGGTGAAACGAGATAGAAATGAAAAGTAGTATATTTGTTTTTAAGATAAATATTAAACTTGATCTTAAAATGTTAATAAACAATATTTCAATATTTTAAATTGAATAATCTTTAAGGTTAAGTAATAATTACTTTTTGAATGCTTAAAGAGATAAAGGGTGTCCCAAGAAGAACGCAATTTTTAAATTTTAAATAAAACACAGTTATTTAAAAAAAAATCGTGAAACTATATTATATCGTAAAGTAGACAGAATGAGGTTATGTATGGAACAATATATCGTGCAGATGGCCGCCGCGGCTTTGCTGGCATGCACGCGATCTTTTAATGAAATTTTCAATGACCGTTTTGCATGAATGCTGCGGTATTTCATTAATGCAGCGTCCAATTTCCTCTTTTAAGGCTTGAGTCGTCGTCGGCTTATTCGCGTAAACCATCGACTTCAAAAAACCCCAAAGAAAAAAATCTAATGGTGTTAAATCGCACGATCTAGGCGCCCAATTCTGATCTCCAAAACGCGAAATAACACGACCGGGATGCAGCAATTGAATTGTTTCTCTGGCTGTATGACATGTGGCGCCATCTTGTTGGAACCACATGCCCTCCATATTCATTTCTTCAATTCTAGGCAAGAAAAAACTGGTAATCATTTCACGATACCGAACACCATTGACTGTTTGCGCTTGACCTGCCTCATTTTCATAAAAAAAAGGTCCAATGATTCCTCCAGCCCAAAAACCACACTACACAGTGACACGTTGAGGATGCATTTGCTTCTCGTGAATCACTCGAGGATTTTCCTCACCCCAAATGCGACAATTCTGCCTATTGACGAAGCCATCAAGATGAAAATGGGCCTCGTCACTGAAGATGATTTTATCGGCAAAATCAGCATTTCCATGTTGTCTCTCCAATACCCAATTAACGAACTCCCTTCGCTGACCATGGTCAGCTGGCTTCAGTTCCTGAGTCAATTGAACTTTGTATGCATGAAGATGCAAATCTTTCGTCAAAATTCGCTGCAAAGTGGATTTGGAGACACCAATTTGCTGAGCTCGGTGTCGAATTGAGGTGGATGGAGTTTGAGCGACATCATCACGTACAGCTGCGACATTTTCGGTCGATCGACCTGGTCGATGGCGCGTTGTTGTCTTTACATCACTAACAGACCCAGTTTCGGCAAATTTATCCATTAATCTCTTTACAGTTGACTCTTTTGGAGCATTATTGTGACCCCAAATTGATCGCAATTTGCGAACTGTAGCCGCAAAACTTTCTCAATTTAGGTAAAACAATTTCACAATGAGAATGCGTTGTTCATTCGTGTAGCGCTCCATTTTTACTAACCTCGTACCTTCTACTAGCAAATAATAACAATTGTTCAAATGTCAAACAATGACACTTCGAATGTTGCCAGATTTAAAAATTGCGTTCTTCTTGGGACAACCTTTATAATTAAATTAATGCTCAACGCATATAAAGAATTTTTTGTCATCTGGACTGAAAAGATAAACTTTTTTTTATTTATTTTTTATTTTTAAAAATAATACTTTTTTTTATTGTAGTACATTCATACTGAAGCACAAAAGAAGTATTTTCGTTTCGTTTATCAACTTTATTTTGCCTAACAAAACGGAAACAATTTCAAATATAAGAATAATCAGTTATTTTTTCACAGAATTGGTAGGTAAAATTTTAACATTTGTTTTTAACTGATTAATCATTTGTTTTTTCTGATGTAACAGTATAAATAACAAAAATCATTTGATTTAAATGAAAAGTAAGTAGACCGGGTTTTAAATGAAATATCTTTTTTTAATGGTATTTTCTATTGTTTTAACTTACAAACTATTTTGATTTTGAGTATTGTTCACAAAAATCGGGATGTTTAAATTGCTTTATATAGGCTGTTTTATAAAAACGGATATTTCGTGATTTCAGATATGGCACTTTTTTATTATCGAAGTATACACTTAAAATAGTTTGTAAGTTAAAAAAACAAAAAATGCAATTTAAAAGAAATTATATTTCATTTAAAACCCGGTCTACTTACTTAATTTTTAATCAAAATATTTTTTTTTAATTTTTTAACACATCCGTAAGAAACAATGATTACTCAGTAAAAATAAATCTTAAAATTTTAACTACCAGTTCCGTAAAAATAAAAGATTTATTCATTTATTTAAAATAATTTTCCATTTTTTATTTTGGTTTGTATTTTATACTACAAAATGTATGTAGGTGTGTCTATTAGGGTGCTCCAAATGACGTCTCCCAAAAAATTAGGACAATCGGATAAGAGAAACACGTGCCTCAACTGCCCTGAAGTTTGAAAAACAGTATATATGGGAAAAAATATGACTTTTTTAAATTTTTTAAAAATTTTAATAAATTAAATTGATATTGAATTAAAAAGATAAAAATATCGTAGTAAACTGTAAATTATCTTTCTAATAAGGCAATAAAAATCGGTTAAAAAAAAACAAAGTTATTACAATTGCCCCCGGCAACTAATGTGTCACAGAACGCTTAATCAAGAAGTTCGAGCTCAAATTTTGAAGTTTGTAGAAATAATGTAATGCAATAACATTTTTGTATTTTATTAGCTTCAATGTACTCAATTAAAAAGTATTTTTATCATGTGCTTATCGTTTTAAACTAAAGCCAAAAAGGTCTAAATTTTTAAACACAGTTTCCAAATTTCAAATTTCAAAGTTTCAAACATTTAAAAAAAAAAAAAATTTTAAAAAATCAACGATTGGACTTTAAGGTTTAATAAAGCACATATTTAGGACTAAAACCACCAAAAATTTAAGGTATTCCTCTTTACATTTGGCCAGTGCAGCGATTTAACTTCAGCGGATTTCGAGAAAACAACGATTTTTGCCACTTAGGGTTTTATGAATTTTTTTTTTCAAATTCATTGCAAGTTTAAATAAATTTAATGCTCTAAACATAATATTACAAAATATATTCATTAATTGAAGCGAATAACGTTCTAAGCGACAATTTTTACAAAACCTGTTTTTTCCAGATAACCGTTAGAATAACTCTCTTTTATGACTTAAAAATGAAATTAGGCAAAATTATGCAGAATTTCGTTATCAAAATTCAATCTAAACAAGTGTCTGTGGGATACACCTACAAGTTTTAAAACGCTTTTTTCGATTTCTCAACAATTTCAATTTTGTCGCTTACAACAATTGTTTTATTTGCTTTCATTAAAATGCAAAAAATATCAAAAGACCTGTTTCTTACCCCATCATCCAAGGGTCGGGCAAGCGAAATATCTTGCAATACAAAAATCAATTAAAATTTTAGCGATATTACTTCAATTTTTGGTTAGAAGCATTTCTAAATGCTTTATAAATGTTATTTCTTCAATTATTTCTAGAATACTTTATTTTCTTTTATTAAGAATTGGGTTTTTTGATTTTCTATCATAAAAAATATAACATCTCATATAAAAACAAAGTAATTGAACCACAAAATGTTCTTATGTAAAGAAGCATAAATTGGTTTTTTTTTGGAAACCAACATTAAATATTTTCACAAATATTGCAGTTCTTTCGTTTTTTTTTTTGAAAAAAGCGCATGTGTTTTTGTTATATCAGTCATAAAATTGGTTTCTTTGTATGTTACGAAAAAAGGAAATTAAATTTCTGACAATTTCTTTTACGATAAAGAGAGTGCTCTAAATCAAAAGAAATAAAAAAAGAAAAATACACAGATATTACAAACATTGTGGTAAATAAAATGCGTTTTATGCATGAGCAATACACAGTTTATTAAATAAAATCATAAAAACGTTGTTTGTATAATAGAAAATTCTATTACAGCAAAAATATGTTAAAAAATGTACTCATAAAAAAAAGAAAATGCAGTGAAAGCCCAGCATAACGAATACTGAGTACATATAAAAAAACGTAATATAATTAAATACCAAATTGCTTGCATTGACTGCCTTAAGCAAACTTAAAATAGTTTGAAAAGAACAGAAAACAAATGTTATTTAAGCAACTGACACATCAGTAAAAAACAAATTAATAATCAGTTAAAAATAAATGGTAAAATTTTTATGTACTTATTCCGTAAAAATAACTGATTATTCATTTGTTTGAAATTGTTTTCGTTTTTGTATTTTTGTTTGTTTTTTAATCAGAAAACTATGGACTCACTCAGTCTATAAACAGATCTTGTGTGAATGGCCCTATGTGTGTGTATGAGTCATTGTAATTTGAATTGAAGTCATTTTTTGTATAAACAAACAGTTAAAATAAAAATTTGAATTTTTTGATTTTTTTTTTGAAACAGTAATAACTGCAACGAAAACAAATAAACTACAAATTTCGGTTTTGTTGGTAAATTTTAAACAAATGAAAAAAAATAAATGAAACTGAAAAAAATCGGCAAATGACAGTAAATCAAATGTATAAAAATGTATGCCCCCGGTTGACCGGTCACAAGATATGTCCTTTGAGATCAATTGACTCAGCATTCCCTCTAAGATAACTAAACATTGAGAAACAAATTGCAAATTGAAAAAAATATTTTTTTTGTTAAATATAGAAAAAATCTTTTTACATTTTTTCCCCAAAATGTTAAGTTATTTATTACCATTATATACAGAGAAAAAAGTATCAAAAAATTATAGATAACTAAAAATGTTTCTTTTAATTCAAATTGTAAAAATTATTTGCTTGAAATATTTGTAAATTTTCATTTATGATATAAAAATTCTACCGTGTTAATAACAGATCAGATCTGAAAAAATCTCATTAGATTTAATTGTACCAGATCTAATAAGAACTCAAAATTAGGGAGATCTAATAAGATCTGATCATATCTAAACAGATCTGGCGTACCATATATAATCAGATCCAATTGCTCTGGATATTATTGTATTTATGTCCATCATATTCAACTTAAAGAACACACTTAAAAAAGTTTGTAAGTTAAAATAACTGAAAATATCATTTAAAAGAAATGATATTTCATTTAAAAACCGGTCTACTTAACTTTCATTTAAATTAAATGCCATTTGTTATTTATTTTTAAATGTTGATTAATTAACATTTAAAAAATAAATGTTTTTTAATTTATTTGAAATTATTTCCGATTTTGTATTTTTTGTTTTTTTTTAATATACTCGTACAATACAAAATGTA
This sequence comes from Eustalomyia histrio, assembly GCA_949748255.1. NCBI lineage: Eukaryota > Metazoa > Arthropoda > Insecta > Diptera > Anthomyiidae > Eustalomyia > Eustalomyia histrio. The sequence continues at coordinate 37,155,336 of OX456527.1, forward strand.
TGTATGCATATGAAGCTTTAAACACTTTTTGTGTGAATGTGTTTGCGTATGTATGTGATTTTATGAGTTTCTTGTTATTTGTATTGAAAAATTTTGTATATATACAAACAATTTTAATAAGAAAACAAATTAAAATTTTTTGAAAAATTTTTTTTTGAAACAGACAGCAAACAAAATTTAAATTTGTAATAACTGTTACGGATACAAATAAACCACAAGTTTCCGTTTTGTGGGTAAATTTTTATTAAATTTCAAACAAATGAAAAAAATAAATGAAACTGTAAAAAATCGGTAAATGATAGTAAATTATTTCGAATAAATGTATAAAAAAGTTAATATAGATATTTCTTTAAAAATTAAATGTATGTTCCTTTATTTTTAAATGGAACGGAAAACTTTTTTATTAAACTACAAACAGTTAACTACATAATATTCTGAGTGCACCTTTCCCAGCAAAACCACACATTACCAAATAATGGGTAAAGTAATGTATAGCCATATGTGCCGATGGATTACTTTACACCTTACTTCATTGATGAATTTTATAGGCGATGAGCCCCAAAGCAATGTATATACCCATTACTATAGAGGTGATAATGTAAGGGGTTACTTATATGATTATGAGAATGGAAAAAAAAAATGTGTCTAAAAATAGATTTTTAAAAAAGAGGAATTTATATTAAAAAAAAATATTACAAATATTTTATTTAAAATATTTGTAATTAAAAATAATGTGGTCAAGATGGGAATCGAACCAGGGAAATCAGGTTGTAAGCCAAGAACTCTACCCACTGAGCTATCGACGCATATAGTATTTGATTGCTTTAAACCTAAATGAATTGTTGCGCTTCGTTTTTCAAACAAACATACATTACCCTTGTGCTTACAAAAAAACACAAAGTAATGTATCTAAAAATAGATTTTCAAAAATATTTCAATTATTACTTTACATTTATAAATCATATATTACGTAATCAATAATCAGTAACTTATTATTTTATGCTTGCAAATAATGAAAAAGGTAATGAGCTATGATTACAAGGTAACGCATGAGAATATCGCAACCATTACCAAAGTTTTGCTGGGTTATTTTTATATACATTTATGCTTTGTTTTGAAAACGGCTCAAATAGCTACGATGTCGTACTACATCTGGTATTAGAATTGAACTGATCTAGCACCAGAAATAATCCCATACAATCAGATTTGCTCAAATCTGGCCACAAAAATCAATCAATTTTTCAGATCTCTTTAGATATGAACAAATCTGGTACTATAAATGATCAAATCTGTCCATAAAGTGTATCACATATGCCATGTCAGATCTAACTGTATTAAATCATATCCAATTAGATTAAATCACATCTAATTAAATTAAGAGCTATTGTTTTTTCACACAGGTTTTAAAAATAAAAATGATAGTTACACAAAAAAAAGTTTTCGTATTTACAAATTCCATTGATGTGAAAGATGCTTAACAATACAGGTTGGTTGAAAAGTTCCTGCGCTCGAAATGAAAGAATAATGTTTTTGTTACGAAATATATTTTTTTATTCAATATAATCTCCTAGAAGCTCAATACACTTGTTCCAATGATCTTCCAATAATTTAATCCCATCCTTATAATGGTTTGCCGAAAGCTCTGCAAAATAACCGTCTACGGCTGCTATGGCCTCTTTATTCGACGAAAAATGCTTTCCACGAAGGAATTGTTGGAGCCAAATCTGGTGAATACGGTGGATGTTCAAGAAATTAGTACTTTAATTCTTTGAATTTAGCCATCGTCAAAACACTTTTGTGAGCAGGTGCATTGTCTTGATGAAAAATTATTTTTTCTTCTTTAAACCAGGTCTTTTCTCACGAATTTTTTTATCCAGCTGATCCAAAAGGCTGCAATAATATTCAGAGTTGATTGTTTTACCTTTCTGAAGATAATCAACAAAATTCCTTTTGCATCCCAAAAAACTGATGCCATAACCTTCTTTGCTGATCGTTGTGACTTCACCTGCTTTGGAGCTGAACAACCACCTTCAGTCCACTGTAAACGTTCTTGTTTCAATTAAGGATCATGGTGGTAGATCCAAGTCTCATCCATATTTATAAAACGACGCAAGAAGTCGGTTTTATTCGGCTTAAAACCCTCCAAATTACGCTGAGAAATTTGTTTTCGATCCAGTTTTTGTTGAATTGTTAATGTGTGCGGCACTAACTTTCCAAACAGTTTTTTCATACGTAATTCTTCATGTAAATTGTGGTGTAATCGTTCGTCTGAGATGCCTATGGCATTAGCAATTTCACGCTTAGTCAAACTTGGATCTTCACTAACCATATTATGTACCTGCTCAATGATTTCTGCTGTGGTTGCAGTTTTTGGTCTTCCTTCGCGTGGATCGTCTTTAAGGCTGGTACGACCACGTTTAAATTCACCAGCCCAAAATTCAACGTTGCGTTTTGAAGGTGAGGACTCCTTATACACTTCTAACAATTGTTCATAAATTTGCTTTGCTTTTAAACCCTTCAAAATAAAGAATCTAATGACTGCACGATATTCAATTTTTTCCATATTAAAAAAAATCAATGAAACGTCAAGTTCAAATGGCTTGTAAACAAAGAAAGAATTGGCAGAATGACTTGCAACTTTGCATGTGTTTTCAGGACAGTTATACCAACTTGAGAAAAAAAAGTTTGGAGCTAGCAGTGCCATCTCTTGGTGAGCGCAAGAACTTTTCAACCAACCTGTAACACACCACGTCGATGTCGCTCACGTAGTAAAAAACGTCCTCTTGGTTTTATTTGGGCATATTACAAATGTTCGGCATCTTTTCAAATTGTTTTTTTGCAATTCCAATTGATTTTCTTTGCAAATCCAATTAGTTTTTAGCAGATTTCCCAAATAAAAAAAGTTTAAAAACAGGGAGATTTACTCAAATTTTTGCATAAATCAGGGAAATTCGCTCAATTTTCCCCTGTTTTCTCTCAGTTTCCGTTTGTATTCTGTATAAAATTATATTTGGCCCCTGCCGGCGTTGCAATCTCTATACTTATTCTTCCTCTATGACAATACAAACTGAATTTTATGTGTACATTTTTTCTGTGTAGGTTGGTATATTTACAAAATATCCGTGTAACATTTTTATTTAAGAAAGGAATGTTAATTTTATTCATAAAATGTATAATAGTTAATGTGTTATGTGTAAATATAATTGTGTGTATTATTGTATATAAGTGTGTTCAGTGCTATCGATTTAGTGTTTATATTTAACGAATTTTCGTAACACTACATAAAAATTTACCCATTTTGTAGTGGTAAATTTATACAATTTCTTTTTAGAGTGTATATGAGTTTTTTCTCAGACATAAGACACAATTGTTACAAAATTAAATAAGAATTTGAATATTAAGCTGAAATTGATAATACAGTATTCTCGTTTTTAAATTTGTATGTATCCTGTTGGAAAATTTTACACAACTCTTCAAAACATTAGCTGATAGATGCAAGAATTTTTTTTTCAAAATGAATACAGTTTTACATGCTTTTGAAAAGTTTTTTTAAAAATATTCTTTTCTGCTCTCATTTCTCGTTGGCTATTTTTGCAATGTAACTTAAAACTTCTTGTACTTACTTCTACTTGACGATGCACTAACATAAGCCGATGAACGTCTTTTGAGACCACTGGTACCTTCATTACAACTACCTACAGGCAAAAATCGAGACAAGGATAACATTGTTTTAAAAAGTTCTGTTACATTATTATCCTCCTTTGCTGAGCATTCTAAGACTTTAGCTCTGGAAAGAAAAGTAAAGAAAAAAGTTGAATATTATATTTTAAATCTTTGAAAATAAAAATAAATCTCGTTGATTGTTAAAACAAAAAAAAAAAGCAAACAGAGGAAAAACAACCAGATAGATTTTTATATACACTCAAAAAAAAAAGTTAGTAAAGTCAGCTGTTCAGTCAGCAGAATTTTAGTCAGAAGGGTGCTTGCATGAAAATTGCTAATGACAGCAAAGTAGTGTTGATGAAAACTAGCGAGCTGATTTTTAATAAAAAATTAGTAGTTTTAGCAAAATTTGGGCCAACAGTTAGTCGATTGTAAATATTATAAAAAAACCCTTGCTAAAACCAATAAAATTCTTTGCTAAATACACTTAAAAAAGTTTGTAAGTTAAAATAACTGAAAATATCATTTAAAAGAAATGTTATTTCATTTAAAAACCGGTCTACTTAATTTTCATTCCATTTGTTATTTATTTTTAAATCTTGATTAATCAACTGACACATCCGTAAGAAACAACTGATATAATCAGTTAAAATAAATGTCAAAATTTTACCCACCAATCCTTAAAAAATAAATGTTTTTTTCATTTATTTGAAATTATTTCCGTTTTTGTATTTTTTGTTTTTTTTAATATACTCGTACAATACAAAATGTATGTATGCATATGAAGCTATAAACACTTTTTGTGTGAATGTATTTGTATATGTATGTGTGTTTATGAAGTTCTTGTAAATTGTATTGAAAAATTTTGTATATATACAGCCAATTTAAATAAAAAAACAAATTGAAATTTTTTGAATATTTTTTTTTGAAACAGACAGCAAACAAAATTTAAATTTGTAATAACTGTTACGGACACAAATAAACCACAAGTTTCCGTTTTGTGGGTAAATTTTTATTAAATTTCAAACAAATGAAAAAAAAAATGAAACTGAAAAAAATCGGTAAATGATAGTAAATTATTTCGAATAAATGTATAAAAAGTTAATATAGATGTTTCTTTGAAAAATAAATGTATCTTCCTTTATTTTTAAATTGAACTTTTTTATTAAACTACAAACAGTTAACTAAATAATATTCTGAGTGTATTAGAGCAGACTGAAAAAAAGCCCAGAAAATTTGTAGAAAATTTATATTTTAGTTAATTTATTTGCTGAAAACTTAAACATAAACATTGTGTTTTTTATATGATTTTGTAAATAATTTTCAAATCTTTGTTAAATATAAAAATATCCAGACTTCCGCATTGTCGGCATGATTTAATTGAAAATCTAAAAATATACGAATATAAAAATAATTATAAATGAAATATAAAACTAAATACTTACATGTTGTATATTTGTTTTATTATCGCAAAATTCCATAAAGGATCACTATTTATAAATATTTTGTTTATAAAAACACATTTATACTTTGTGGACATTGTGGTGTAATGATTGCACTGTTACAGAGAAAGTTGCAGGTAAGATCCCAAGTGATAACAACATCAATTTAGAAATATAATATGTAAACAACTATTTGTAGTTTATTCAAATAAGTTTTCAGTTTAGTTAAAAATAAAGGAACATAGATTTAATTTCCAAAAAAATATTTATTTTAACTTTTTTATACATTTGTTCAAAATGATTTACTGTCATTTATTGATTTTTTTCAGTTTCATTTATTTTTTTATTTGTTTGAAATTTCATAAAAATTTATCCACGGATATTTGTAGTTTATTTGTTACCGCTACAGAAATTTAAATTTTGTTTGCTGTCTGTTTCAAAAAAAAAAAATATTCCAAATACCCGCAAAATGTGTCTATAGACTATGTAAGTATACATTTTGTATATTAAAAAGAAAACAAGCCCAGCAAAAACATAGTATAAACTACTTACCAGCCTATTTACTTGCTTAATTTCTTGGTAATGGGTGCTCATTATATTTTGGCTGTTCGTAAGCGAGAGGATAATGACCACCCATTACTTTTGGGACCAATTAGGCTGGTAAGAAGTTCAAACTCTGGTTTGATGGGAAAATACAAAATAAAAAAAAAACGGAAACAATTTGAAATAAATAAATCATCAGTTATTTTTACGGAATTGGTATAAAAAAATTTTAAAATTTATTTATAATTGATTAATCATTTGTATTTTACTGATGTATTTCAGTTGTTTAAAGATCTTTTAAAAATAAATAACAAAAACCATTTGATTAAAATTAAAAGTTTTTAAATGATATATCATTTCCCTATTTTTTATTATTTTAACTAACGAACCATTTTAAGTGTATGAGTTTTTAACTCTCATACGTAACGCAACGTCTGCCTTCGGTGTTCCCATAGCACTTAACCCCACCGAAGTAAAATAACATAACAGGGCAATAAACTAAAAACTTTAATCGATTTCGCCAATTCTTCATCAGATGGTGGAAAACAACTATTCTAAGAATTATCACTTAACGCAATTACAGTGTTGTCATATTTGAAGCCCTTCATCTATCACCACCTTTCTTCTCTCCTTTTAAAGAAAGCAACACATTTTATTTCAAGGAATTTCTTCCTGAGTGTTGCTTCTCTTTAAAAAAAAATATACAGAGATTTTAATGACACTACTTTTATTTAAATCGGAATTTGAGAAGCTTTTAAAGTTTTTGCTTGCCCAAGGCATAGCTGTGGCTTGCGGCTCACCTGCGCGGAAAAAGGGGTCAGTTGGGAATTGGGAAAACTGCAACGGTTCCGAAACTCGTATCACGAGATAGGTGAAAAGAGGACCGGCTCCTAAAGTACCTACAACGTGACACGCTTAAAAGTCATGACTTTTTCTTTTGCGTTCGTTCTCTGATATGATCTTTAGGGTTAGTTGTGTGACATGTTCTTTTAGATCAGTCTTGTGACATGTTACAGAGGGCAAGTGATTGGTCCTTTTCATATAAAAAACCGGTCCTGTGACCGGTCCATTTCATAATGTTTTGGCAACGTGACATGTCCTGGAATAGGACCTTTTCCTACAGTGTCCATCACCAAAACTTATTATAAATTATAGTGCAATCCATTCCAATCATACTGCCAGATAACTTTTATAAAAAATCGTAAAATTTTCGATTTTTTTTTAAATCGTCAAATTAATTTGAAAAAATCGTCAAAAAAAAGCTTAAGTTTTTAAATTTTTAATAATTATTAATAAAAATATATAAATCAATAATTTAACATCAAATACATAAAACAATTCAACCTACGAGGGCGGATAAATAAGTCCGTGACTTTTCGAACTTCCCTTATAGTTTTATAAAATGCAACACTGCTCCCATCAAGTATCACCTGTTAATAGACTACTGTCAAATTTTGAGCAAGTTCCGTCATTTACTTTGCGTTTAACAGCAGGATTTTTCGAGGTCCATAAAATAGGCATTTGCTTGATCAATAATTTCATCGTTGAAGCTAAATCCCTTTCCACCGAGCAATTTCTTTAGGTTTGGAAATAGCAAATAGTCACTGGGGGCTAAATCCGGAGAATATGGTGAATGGGGGGGGGGGCAATTCGTAGTCTACTTCTTGGATTTTTGCCATTTAATGAATGTGAATGAAGACACAAAAGAAGAATACATATGAGTGTAAAAGATAACAAAAACGTGAACGAAAAACGAAAACCGTGCCCGTTCGCTTCCAAACAAAAATTGCATGCAAAAAAGTCACTGTCTAAATTGGCTTTTAGTAAAATATAAAAAGTCGTAGTTTTTCGAGCAAATATCGTCATTTATCATTATTTGGACAAAAAATCGTGAAAATGACGATAAATCGTGAAATCTGGCAGCTATGCTCTTACTGCGTTTCTAAGCTATATTCTTGTACAGGACACCCGAACGTATACTTTATATTAATTTGGTATAATACCCAACACATATACACCTTCGATGTACTACTTTAATTCTTAACTTCAGATTTATTCAATATTTTTTGTTTCTTTAAAATTGAACAAAAATTTTTAAAAATGCAAAATTATTACAAGTACTGGATCATATAATACCACACTTTTCTATGTAGAACTATTGGCTTGAATTTTTTTTTTAAACTAAACATCATAAGCGGTTATTTTTTTTTTACTGTGCCGCAACTCCATTTTGAATGTAGTCAGTTTTTTGTTCTTCTCTGTCCTCTATATTAACTGAAATAATATAAGTTTAAATGATTATAATTAAAAAAAAAAAAAAAATCTTAAACTCATTTCAAATAAAAATATAAATCAAAAAGATAGCAAAAAACTAAACAAAATTTTTTTAATAAAAAATCTAAAAATTTTTGTGGTATGCTTTTGATTAAAAAAATATTCAAGTCAAAATTTATACATAAAAAAGTGTGCTATAATAATTTCTACCTCTAAATTTAATCTAAGTAATCAAACTAAATTGAAAAACATACACAGAAAAAGAACAAGTAAGAGCGGCTAAATTCGGCTATGCCGAATCTTATATACCCTTCACCATGGTTGGGAAAAAACTGAAATTTATATATGGACATATATGGACAGATTTATATACGGACGCCTTTAAGAGGAAATTAACCATTTAGTTTGGTGATAAAACTTCGACTCGGGAAAATTTATGGTTCCAGAAAATAGGTATTTAAAAAAATTATGTTTTGGGCATAACTTTTTTGTATCTGTACCGATATTTCCGAGTTTTTTAGCAAATATGTTATACTTAAGATTTTCGATCTTTTGATATATAAGACGTATCCATAGGTCATATTAAAGCTCTATAATAGTGTTTGTTGTTTGTGTATAAAAGGTGAAGAGGTGAAAGAAAAGAATTTCAACAAATCATTAAAAGAAATCACTAGAACTGGATGTGTTTTATTTCTACAAAAACGTTTAATTTAGCTGGCAAATTTGCATTTGGGATTTTATTTCGCTTTTTTATTAAAAATATTTGTAATTTCTTTAGCTTGATTTTAAAAATTTGAAGGAAAATAGTTTATACATTTTTTTTATAAATTATTATAAGTTATGACCTAAAATAGTTGCACTCAAAGCGAAATTATATATAAAATTTTCTTAATATATGAGAAATAAAACGGTTTAAAAATCTTTTTATAAATTCTTTTAAATCGGAGCAAAAAATAGAAATAAAACCGTTTGTATTTTTTTTTTGTATCAGAGGGTTTTTACACAAATTTTGATGTTTTAACCTACTTATGGATTATTTAATTATTAATTTAAAATTTTATTTAAATTAATCATTCAATATAAAAAAAAACAAAAAAAAAGTCTTAAGAAAATATAAAAAAATTGTAAAAAAAAACAAAAAGTTGAATAGACGGGGAATCGAACCCGCGAACCCGCGCCTAAGAGAAAAAAGTATTTGTGACATAGCGTTTAGACAACCGAGCTAATGAGGTCATGCGAAATCATCGTTAATATAATTAAATAAACAGTTTTCTTCATTAGAGATTTGTTTGGTTTTTATTTAAATGACATATCTTTGTATGTGTTTGTTGTTTGTGTATAAAAGGTGAAGAGTTAAAAGAAAAGAATTTCAACAATTCGTTAAAAGAAATCACTAGAACTGCATGCGTTTTATTTCTACAGAAACGTTTGATTTAGCCTGCAAATTTGCAATTGGGATTTTATTTCGCTTTTTTATTAAAAAATATTTTTAATTTCTTTAGCTTAATTTTAAAAATTTGAAGGAAAATAGTTTATAAATTTTTGTTTTTATAAATTATTATAATTTATGACCTAAAATAGTTGCTTTCAAAGGGGAATTATGTATAAAATTTCCTTTATATATAAGAAATAAAATAGTTTAAAAATCTTTTTATAAATTCGTTTAAATCGGAGTAAAAATAGAAATAAAACCGTTTGTATTTAGTTTGTATCTGAGAATTTGTATAAAAAGTTTGATGTTTTTAACCTATTTATAGATTATTTAATTATTAATTTAAAATTTTATTTAAATGAATTATTTAATGTTAAAAAAACAAAAAAAAAGTCAAGAAAATAAAAAAAATTGTACAAAAAACAAGTAAGAGCGGCTAAATTCGGCTATGCCGAATCTTATATACCCTTCACCATGGTTGGGAAAAAACTGAAGTTTATATATGGACATATATGAAATGGACAGATTTATATACGGACGCCTTTAAGAGGAAATTAACCATTTAGTTTGGAGATAAAACTTGGACTCGGGAAGATTTATGGTTCCAGAAAATATGTATTTTAAAAAAATGTATGTTTTGGGCATAACTTTTTTGTATCTGAACCGATATTTCCGAGTTTTTCAGCAAATATGTTATACTAAAGATTTTCGATCTTTTGCTATATAAGACGTATCCATAGGTCATAATACAGCTCTAGAATAGTGTTTGTTGTTTGTGTATAAAAGGTTAAGAGGTGAAAGAAAAGAATTTCAACAAATCGTTAAAAGAAATCACTAGAACTGCATGTGTTTTATTTCTACAAAATAGTTTGATTTAGCTGGCAAATTTGCATTTAGGATTTTATTTCGCTTTTTTATTAGAAATATTTGTAATTTCTTTAGCTTAATTTTAAAAATTTGAAGGAAAATAGTTTATAATTTTTTTTTATAAATTATTATAAGTTATGACCTAAAATAGTTGCACTCAAAGGTAAATTATGTATAAAATTTTCTTAATATGTGAGAAATAAAATGGTTTAAAAATCTTTTTATAAATTCTTTTAAATCGGTGCAAAAAAGTAGAAATAAAACCGTTTGTATTTTGTTTGTATCAGAGGGTTTTTATACAAATTTTGATGTTTTTAGCCTATTTATGGATTATTTAATTATTAATATAAAATTTTATTTAAATTAATTATTAAATGTAAAAAAAAAAACAAAAAATAAACAAAAAAAAAAAAATCTTAACGAACCCGCGACCCTTCCACCTGTGGTGAAAGGTATAAAAACGTTTGTATTTTGTTTGTATCAGAGGGTTTTTATAAAAATGTTGATGTTTTTAGCCTATTTATGGATTATTTAATTATTAATATAAAATTTTATATAAATTAATTATTAAATGTTAAAAAAAACCAAAAATAAGCAAAAAAAAAGTCTTAAGAAAATAATAAAAAAAAAATGTAAAAAAAAAGTGAATTGACCTCACCGAGATTTGAACTTCGAACCCCACGGCCATAGAGAAAAAAAAAGTATTTGTGACACAGCGTCTAGACAACTGAGCTATTGAAGCTCACACAAAATCATCGTCAATAGAGAGAAAAGAATTTTAACACATGGATGTATTGTTATGCTCAAAATTCTACATACATATTAAACAAAAGGGTGTGAAGATAAATACGTAGGATAAATACGTTTCACAACTATTGTGAATGATATAAATAAAAAAAAATAGTAGTGTCGCCAACTTTTTTTTTCCTAGAAAATGCCAAATTTGACAAGAAAAGCGCTGAAACATATGGAAAAATATAAATTTGAGATTTTACATGACATATTATTTTGGATTAAAATTTTTGGACATTTAAGAAAAAATAAATGGGGATACCGCTTGTTTGTGGAGAGCTATGAGGTAGTAGATTCCAACGATGTATTCATCTCCTTCAGAATCACTCTAGGTTTCGAGTTTTGCATTTTAAAGAAAATTTATTTTTGAAATTCCACATAACATTATTTAAAATTTTTGGACATTTAAGAAAAAAATAAATGGGGGTACCGCTTGTTTGTGGAGAGCTATGAGGTAGTTGATTCCAACGATGTATTCATCTCCTCCAGAATCACTCTAGGATTCGAGTTTTGCATTTTAAAGAAAATTTATTTTTGAAATATCTCATAACATTATTTAAAATTAAAATTGTTGGACATTTAAGAAAAAAATAAATGGGGTTACCGCTTATTTGTGGAGAGCTATGAGGTAGTTGATTCCAACGATGTATTCATCTCCTCCAGAATCACTCTAGGATTCGAGTTTTGCATTTTAAAGAAAATTTATTTTTGAAATTCCACATAACATTATTTAAAATTAAAATTTTTGGTCATTTAAGAAAAAAATAAATGGGAGTACCGCTTGTTTGTGTAGAGCTATGAGGAAGTAGATTCCAACGATGTATTCATCTCCTCCAGAATCACTCTAGGTTTCGAGTTTTGCATTTGACAAGAAAATTTATTTTTGAAATTTCTCATAACATTATTTAAAATTAAATTTGTTGGACATTTAAGGAAAAAATAAATGGGGGTACCGCTTGTTTGTGGAGAGCTATGAGGTAGTAGATTCCAACGATGTATTCATCTCCTCCAGAATCACTCTAGGTTTAGAGTTTTGCATTTGACAAGAAAATTTATTTTTGAAATTTCTCATAACATTATTTAAAATTAAAATTTTTGGACATTTAAGAAAAAAATAAATGGGGGTACCGCTTGTTTGTGGAGAGCTATGAGGTAGTAGATTCCGACGATGTATTCCAACGATCAATGAATCAACTACCTCATAGCTCTCCACAAACAAGCGGTACCCCCATTTATTTTTTTCTTAAATGTCCAAAAATTTTAATTTTAAATAATGTTATGTGGAATTTCAAAAATAAATTTTCTTTAAAATGCAAAACTCGAATCCTAGAGTGATTTTGGAGGAGATGAATACATCATTGGAATCAACTACCTCATAGCTCTCCACAAACAAGCGGTACCCCCATTTATTTTTTTCTTAAATGTCCAAAAATTTTAATTTTAAATAATGTTGTGAGAAATTTCAAAAATAAATTTTCTTGTCAAATGCAAAACTCTAAACCTAGAGTGATTCTGGAGGAGATGAATACATCGTTGGAAGCTACTACCTCATAGCTCTCCACAAATAAGCGGTAACCCCATTTATTTTTTTCTTAAATGTCCAACAATTTTAATTTTAAATAATGTTATGAGAAATTTCACAAATAAATTTTCTTTAAAATGCAAAACTCGAATCCTAGAGTGATTCTGGAGGAGATGAATACATCGTTGGAATCAACTACCTCATAGCTCTCCACAAATAAGCGGTACCCCCATTTATTTTTTTCTTAAATGTCCAAAAATTTTAATCCAAAATAATATGTCATGTAAAATCTCAAATTTATATTTTTCCATATGTTTCAGCGCTTTTCTTGTCAAATTTGGCATTTTCTAGGAAAAAAAAAGTTGGCGACACTACTATTTTTTTTTATTTATATCATTCACAATAGTTGTGAAACGTATTTATCCTACGTATTTATCTTCACACTCTTATTAAACAAAGGGATTTTACTGGAAAAATTAGAGGTAGTCCTGGTTTTTTGCTAATATCTCAGCCATTTATTAACCGATCTGTCTGATTTTTAATAGCAAACAGAAATGGATCTCATGTAACAGAAATAAAAAAGAATCAAGTCCTCATCATGTCTGGGTTCTTCGGAAAACCCATTTCAACACACAGACGGACAGACGGACAGACGGACAGACGGACAGACGGACAGACGGACAGACGGACATCGTTAAATCAACTTCGCTCTTCATATGGACCCAGAATAGGGTCTAAGATCAATATTGTAGAAATTACAAACGGAATGACAAACTTATATATACCCTTCCACCTATGGTGAAGGGTATAAAAAGTGGAATAGACGGGGAATCGAACCCGTGAACCCGCGTCTAAGAGAAAACAAGTATTTGTGACATAGCGTTTAGACAACCGAGCTATTGAGGTCATGCAAAATCATCGTTAATATAATTAAATAAACAGTTTTCCTTCATTAGAGATTTGTTTGGTTTTTATTTAAATGACACATCTTTGTATGTGTTTGTTGTTTGTGTATAAAAGGTGAAGAGGTGAAAGAAAAGAATTTCAACAAATGGATGTTTTGTTATGCGTAATATTCAACATACATATAAAAACAAAGGGATTTTACGGAAAAAATAAGAGGTAGTCCTGGTTTTTTGCTAATATCTCAGCCATTTATCAACCGATCTAGCTGATTTTTAATAGCAAACAGAAATGGATCACATGTAACAAAAATAAAAAACAATCAAGTCCTCATCATGTATGGGTTCTTCGGAAAACCCATTTCAACACACTGACGGACAGACGGACATCGTTAAATCAACTTCGCTCTTCATTAGGACCCAGAATATATATAGGGTCTAAGATCAATATTGTAGAAATTACAAACGCAATGACAAACTTATACATACCCTTTTTCACCACCTGTCGTGAAGGGTATAAAAATCGTAGAACAAAAAATTTTAAAGCAATTTTGAAATTAAGCAGTAGGCAAAACTACTGTATTTTTATTTATTTTTTTAATTTTTTCTACAGTTTGTTGACAACAAACCATAATTTTTACCACCTGCCACCCTTTTTTTTAATTTCAATTCTTTAGTTTTAACAACAGTTCAATATCGTGTAAAATTTAGTGTTTCCTGTAAAAACCACAAATAAGTGGTGGGTTGGATGGTTTTTAATAAAAAAAAATTATTTAATTTTAATTTGGCATCATTTACTGTGTACAAGTTGAATGTTAACGAAAACGTGTCACTTGATGGTAATATTAATTGCTGTGCCTACAGCTAAATAAATCATTTGATTTTTTAAGCAAGAAAAAATAAAGGCGTTAATGCGTTAAATCTGTATTGGCAACAGATTTAACAGAAGAAATAAAGTTTATATTTGGATATGGCTGACATTTTATATCCTCCGCCATTATTTTGCTTATTCACATATTCCTCATAAATTAAGTGAACTTATGCGATAACACTCTTTATAAAAATCGATTATTTGATTTAAAAACACCAGTTGAATCAAATATTTCTATATAATTTGGACATTTATAAGTAACCGATTAAAATTTTTTTTCATACAAACAACTGTAGAATTTAGTGTAGTGATATCATAGGGAAGGGTGAAATTATCTATGAACACCCTTTTTGGAACTAAAGGGTGTCCAAGAAGAACGCAATTTTGAAATCTGGCAACATTCGAAGTGTCATTGTTTGACATTTGAACAAATGTTATTGTTTGCTAGTAGAAGGTACGAGGTTAGTAAAAATGGAGCGCTACGCGAATGAACAACGCATTCTCATTGTGAAATTGTTTTACCAAAATGGTGAAAGTTTTGCGGCTACAGTTCGCAAATTGCGATCAATTTGGGGTCACAATAATGCTCCAAAAGAGTCAACAGTAAAGAAATTAATGGATAAATTTGCCGAAACTGGGTCTGTTAGTGATGTAAAGACAACAACGCGCCATCGACCAGGTCGATCGCCCGAAAATGTCACAGCTGTACGTGATGATGTCGCTCAAACTCCATCCACCTCAATTCGACACCGAGCTCAGCAAATTGGTGTCTCCAAATCCACTTTGCAGCGAATTTTGACGAAAGATTTGCATCTTCATGCATACAAAGTTCAATTGACTCAGGAACTGAAGCCAGCTGAAGGGAGTTCGTTAATTGGGTATTGGAGAGACAACATGAAAATGCTGATTTTGCCGATAAAATCATCTTCAGTGACGAGGCCCATTTTCATCTTGATGGCTTCGTCAATAGGCAGAATTGTCGCATTTGGGGTGAGGAAAATCCTCGAGTGATTCACGAGAAGCAAATGCATCCTCAACGTGTCACTGTGTGGTGTGGTTTTTGGGCTGGAGGAATCATTGGACCTTTTTTTTATGAAAATGAGGCAGGTCAAGCGCAAACAGTCAATGGTGTTCGGTATCGTGAAATGATAACCAGTTTTTTCTTGCCTAGAATTTAAGAAATGAATGTGGTTCCAACAAGACGGCGCCACATGTCATACAGCCAGAGAAACAATTCAATTGCTGCATCAGTCATTTCCCGGTCGTGTTATTTCGCGTTTTGGAGATCAGAATTGGCCGCCAAGATCGTGCGATTTAACACCATTAGATTTTTTTCTTTGGGGTTTTTTGAAGTCGATGGTTTACGCGAATAAGCCGACGACGACTCAAGCCTTAAAAGAGGAAATTGGACGCTGCTTTAATGAAATACCGCAGCATTCATGCAAAACGGTCATTGAAAATTTCATTAAAAGATCGCGTGCATGCCAGCAAAGCCGCGGCGGCCATCTGCACGATATATTGTTCCATACATAACCCCATTCTGTCTACTTTACGATATAATAAAGTTTCACGATTTTTTTTTTTAAATATCTGTGTTTTATTTAAAATTTAAAAATTGCGTTCTTCTTGGGACACCCTTTAGTTGTAAAAGTAGTAATTTCAAGACAAAAAATAGAGAGCAAAACTGACTCTTTGGCAATATTACTGTACCAGTCAATTAATACCGGAATTATGAAGGTAAAAAACAAAAGGTTTTATTATGTAAGGAAACTTAGACTGTATCGAGAATTTTCTCCTATTGAGGTAATTAGCTCCATTTACGAAATGGTTATTTAAAATATTTTGCGCACGCATAGAAATAACATGATTGGGGTAATTATATTCGAAGAGCATCATATATTTTTACATAATATGGTCGCTAAAGTTATATTGTGATTGGAAACATAAGTTCTTTAAATAGGAATATTTCATTAAGAAATGTTTTTGCTAAAGACAAAATTTGATATTAAGGACATTTTCAAGAAAACTTCATTGATTATATGGACTTTTTTAAAGAAAAATACTTTAAAAAATTTTTAAATTCTAGGGACTTTTTTTTAACAAAAAAAAAAAAAAAACATTGATTCTTTGGACTTGTTTTAATAGAAAAATGTTTAGATTTTAAGAACATTTTTAAGATTTTTTTAGATAGTCCTCAGAGTGGCAGAATTTTTATTTTAGAAAAATTCCTTAGAATCTGGAAATATTTCTACCAGAAAGAAACCTTAGAGTCTAAGTACTTTTCATGGTGAAATGTCCTTAAAATCTAAGAATGTTTTATTCAAAGAAATGTCTTAGAATCTAAGTTTTTTTAAAGAATATATTTTTTTTTATCTAAGAAACAATTTTCAGAATCTACAAATTTTACTTTAAGTCCATAGAATCCAAAAATTTGTTTATCAGAAAAAATTCTTAAAATCAAGTATTTTATTTAAGAAATAATGATGATAGCGACCATATTGATGATTAAAACCTATTTATAAATCAATAACTTGGTTGTGATAACTATATTCTTTATTTATTTATTCCATTTATTGTTCAATATATTATAGATAGTTTACAATAATTTTAAAAATACGGTATAAAGAGTTTAGCCAATTTTGACTTTTCAACTTAAACATTGACGATAACTATATTCGAATGCAACAAACATAATATAGTAGCATTGATCATGTTGCAACCTTGTTTTTCTTTGTGTTCGTTTATGATTTTTGTGTTTATTTACAAACTCAGAATATATTATTAAAAGTAAATAAAATTACAGTTTTAATACTCGTTCTTTAATTGATTCTTTTGAAGCAGTCTCTAAATATATTTTCTAATAATAGAAAGAAAAAACATTTAGCAAACTGTTACACTTACAATAGTTTGTAGGTTAAAATAATAGAAAATGTAATTTAAAAGAAATGAAATTTTATTTCAAAACTGGTCAACTTACTTTTCCTTTAAATCAAATGGTTTGTGTTATTTTTTTTTTATTTTTAATTGGTTTTTAAACGACTGACATATCCCTACAAACAAATGATCAATCAATTAAAAATAAATGTTAAAATTGTACCTACCGATTCCGTAAAAACAAATGATTTTTCATTTATATGAAATTGTTTCGGTTTTTTGTATATTGTTTGTTTTTTTTTTTATCTGCAATATGTGAACACTGTATTTGTGTGTGTGTTTATGAAGTTATTTTAATTTGAATTAAATTAATTGAATAAAAAACAAAATTTGAATTTTTTAAAACAAAATATAAAATTTCTAATAACTATAACGGAAACAAATAAACCACAAATTTTCGTTTTGTTGGTAAATTTTTATTAAATTTCAAACAAATGAAAAAAATAAATGAAACTACAAAAATCGGTAAATGACAGTAAATCATTTTAAACAAATGTATAAAGTAAAGTTTAAATAAATATTTTTTTGAGAAATGTATGCATGTTTCTTTATTTTTAACTGAACACTTTTTTTTGTTAAACTACCAACAGTAAACACTACATAATACAATTACGAAACTATTTTTCGAATGACTCTGTGGTACCAGTACTATAGCAGTTATTGTGCAACCCAATTAGAGTATTCAAAAAGTGCTTGCAACCCTTTTGTAGTATTTCAATTGAAAAAGTTTTTTCGATTGAAAAATCTAGCGATTCTTTAACAAATGTGATTTAATTTTTCGAAACTCCATATTTCGAAATATGTAATTTTATTATCATGTAAACGTTAATCCTAACAAATCGGTATTGAGTAGAAAATTATATCATTTTGCAAATCAACAGCCTGATGGAATAAAAGTTTTTGCGAAATGTCAAAAAATTAAATTTCAAAGTTGAAAAAAAAATTATATTTTTATCTACTTTACCAGGCTTTAGTTATTTCTAATGACTTCAGTAGCAATTGCTTTACTTTATCTAAGCGAATATGTGGTCCCAACAAGACAATTAAAAATTTGTGTAAAAAATAAAATAAAAATAAAGTAAAAAATAAAATAAAAATAAAAAGCATATAAAAGCCGGTTAACCGACACCAAAAAACAGTTTCAGGTTTCCCAGTAAAACTTAGGTAATGGGTGCGATATTCTCATGCGTTACCTTGTAATGATAGCTCGTTACCTTTTTCATTATTTGCAAGCATAAAGTAATAAGTTACTCATTATTGATTACGTAATATATTATTTATGAATGTAAAGTAATAATTGAAATATTTTAAAAATCTATTTTTAGATACATTACTTTGTGTTTTTTTGTAAGCAAAAGTGTAATGTATGTTTCTTTTGACAACACTAGCGAAGAAACGAAGCGCAACCATTCATTTAAGTTTAAAACAATCAAATACTATATGCGTCAATAGCTCAGTGGGCAGAGTTCGTGGCTGGTAACCAGAATTTCCTGGTTCGATTCCCATCTTGACCACATTATTTTTAATTACAAATATTTTAAATAAAATATTTGTAATAATTTTTTTAATAAAAATTCCTCTTTTTTAAAACTTTATTTTTAGACACATTACTTTTTCGATTCCCGTAACCATATAAGTAACCCCTTACATTATCACCTCTAAAGTAATGGGTATATACATTACTTTAAGGCTCATCGCCTGTAAAATTCATCAATGAAGTAAGATGTAAAGTAATCCATCGGAGCCTATGGCTATTACTTTACCCATTATTTGGTAATGTGTGGTTTTGCTGGGTTATTAAACTTTGTAAAAAACGAAACCCATCCGTTTTGGTTAACCGGTTTTTAGATTTAGGTTTTGAATACTCTAACCTCAATTTAATTTACAATAAAAAAAATAAAATGTTAGTTTGCAAACATAAATTTTCTTAATAAAATCAAATGTAAACCAAATGAGCATTTTAAAACTTGTACATGGTGGGGTAACAAGTATCACCCCATTGAAAAGTGCTGCCATTTATGCAGTTTGATTTTGACATTCGTGATATAGTCACGTGCGAAATTTATAGTGAATAACAATGAATCAAAAATGTGCGATAATTGTCCTCGGCGCCATAATTAATGAAACTACACTACGTCCTCTCAAAGTAACCACATGGTGTGCAGTTACGTTGGAAAAGGTGATTGAGTCTTATAATTTCGAAGTAGCTGACGGTAAAGCCATGCTAACTGAATTTTTGTTTGTGTTTCCAACACGACCGGTCCACTTGTCATACTGCACTCAAAACATTGCGTATTTTTAAGGATGCCTTCCCAGCGCGTGTAATCTTGCGTTAAGGTAATGTTTTTGCTCCACCCACACGCAAAGGAATAACATGGTTGGGGCAATAATATTCGAAGAGCATCATTTATTTTTGGGTTTATGGTTGTGCCTACCATAGTCGTACTATAATATAATTATCATATTATGATAATAAAATAAACATATTTTTACCATATGCTCCCTACAGTTATATTATGATTCAAAAATTACCATATTATGGTCCTAAATAAACATGTTATATTTAATTTATCATAATATAATCGCACCTAATCATATTATGCTTAAAATGTTATCATATTATGGTCCCTTATAACTATATAATGATCCCTGGATTATACTTATAAGATCCATAATCTAAGAAAATATCTTAAAGGAAAAGTTCATAGAAACTATAAAAAACTCTTTAATTTTAATAAATTGATATTAAGGACTTTAAGGAAAAAATCATAGATTCTAAGAACTTTTCTTTCAAGAAAACTTTAATTCTGTAGACATTTTTTTTAAGAAAAATACTTAAAACTTTTTTTTTTTTTAATTCTAATGACTTTTTTAATAAAAAAAATCTTGGATATTTTTAAGATTTTTTTTACAAAGTTTTTAGAAATTTTTCTTTAAGAAAAAGTTTTTAGAATCTAAGAATATTTCTACTAGAAAACGTCCTTGGATTCGAAGTATTTTTCATGATGAAAAGTCTTCAGAATCTATGAATTTTTCTTTCAAAGAAAGGCCTTAGAATATAAGTTTGTTTGAAATATAGAAACAGTTTTGAGAATCTGAGAATTTTAGTTTAAGGAAAAGTCCATAGAATCTAAAAATGTTTATATCAGATAAATTTATAAATATCTATTATTTTGTGTAAGAAATCTTTTCGTAGAAAAAGTAATCATGGATTCTACACTTTTTCTTATAAAAATATTTTATTAATATTTTAAGAACTTTTTACAAGAAATTAATTAATAAACATATTTCTTTTATTTATTTTTTTAAATCTAATTGTTTTTATTGAAAAGAATTAAAAAATATAAAATCTTTCAATAGAATATTTTTGACAATGAATTGATTTGTGTAAATAATATTATATGTATAAGAAATTTTCGAAAAACCTCTTTAAAAAAAAATTCTAAAGCTACAAAGAAAATTAACTAGATCTTAATGGGTCAATTAATGATTTAATGACATGTGAAAGGTATTTTCTACCCATCTGATATTTGTCGAGTTTTAGTAAACAATATATAATTGTTCTTTTAAGATCTTGAAGTAAAAACAAATTTTGCTTTTATAAAAACAAGACAATATTATGACTGTAAGTGTTAAAGTCATGTATTATTTGATGTATAACTATTTATTGATTGTTGCCAGCATTTTATGGTTGCATAATTATCATATTTTTTTCAAAGTCAAAATTTTTGTTACCACAGTATGGTTACAGCCAATCATGATATAAAATAGAAGGTGCCAATCATAAAATAATAAAATATTTACTAAATAATGATGGTAGCGACCATGTTGATGGTTAGAAAACCAATAACTTAGTTGTGACAAACATACCCGATTGCAGCAAGCACAATATAGTAGCAGTGATCATATTGCAACCATGTTTTTTCTCTGCGTGCAGTAGTGTTCCAACACAGCAATAAAAAAGTAGCAAAAGAATAAAAAAGAAACAGTAATTTTGTTTGTGGAAGTTTTCTTTAATGATCCTTTTTCATTGCATCTCAAGCCCTTCTTATGTTTTAGTGAAAACTAAGATCTTTTGATGTTCCCAAATAAATTTTGAATTTGTAATTTAGATGTTATGAGGAGATGAGTAATCGGTCCATAGCCTCATTTTCACAATATCCCATTAGCTTCTACTTGGGAATTCAACTGAAACATTTGTTTGTGTTTCCCATATAAAGTTAGAGTTTGACTGTTGGTTAAATTATAACGGGACAATCAGTAATCGGACCTTATTTATTTAATTTCTTTATTCGATATTATTGCTATTCTTACTGGAATATATTTTTAATTTTTTGTATCAAAAACAATTACGATTTTAAGATCTGGCAAATTGAAACAAATCACTTAAACTTAAATCAAAGTTATAAATGTTAAATTTATATATTTTTGGAAGTTGTGAAAAAGAACTGCCTTAAAATAGGAACATCAGAACTAAACGATACTTTGGAATTCCTTAAGAATCACCTCCATTTTTTTTTGCTGGGAATGTTTGAACTATCATTGTGCGCATACCTTTGATTTATCTGTTGTTTCAGTAGATTCTCCCGAAAATACACTTAAAAAAGTTTGTAAGTTAAAATAACTGAAAATATCATTTAAAAGAAATGATATTTCATTTAAAAACCGGTCTACTTAATTTTCATTTAAATTAAATGCCATTTGTTATTTATTTTTAAATGTTGATTAATCAACTGACACATCCGTAAGAAACAAATGATATAATCAGTTAAAATAAATGTCAAAATTTTACCTACCAATCCTTAAAAAATAAATGTTTTTTTTTATTTATTTGAAATTATTTCCGTTTTTGTATTTTTTGTTTTTTTTTTAATATACTCGTACAATACAAAATGTATGTATGCATATGAAGCTATTAGCACTTTTTGTGTAAATGTATTTGTATATGTATGTGTGTTTATGAAGTTCTTGTAAATTGTATTGAAAAATTTTGTATATATACAACCAATTTAAATAAAAAAACAAATTGAAATTTTTTAAATATTTTTTTTTGAAACAGACAGCAAACAAAATTTAAATTTGTAATAACTGTTACGGACACAAATAAACCACAAGTTTCCGTTTTGTGGGTAAATTTTTATTAAATTTCAAACAAATGAAAAAAATAAATGAAACTGAAAAAAATCGGTAAATGATAGTAAATTATTTCGAATGAATGTATAAAAAAGTTAATATAGATGTTTCTTTGAAAAATTAATGTATCTTCCTTAATTTTTAAATGGAACGGAAAACTTTTTTATTAAACTACAAACAGTTAACTACATAATATTCTGAGTGTATTTTTTGAGTGTCGCCCATGCATTCCAAGGATGACACGTGAAAATCGTGAAGCGTTCCACATTTTTTGTGGGCGTTGTGGTGTAATGGCTATCGCGTCGGACTGTTACACAGAAGGTTGCGGGTTCAATCCCCAGCGACGGCAACATCAATTAAAAAAATAATATGTATGAGTTTTTATCTCTCATACAATTCGCAACGTCCTCCTTCGGTGCTCCCATAGCACTTAACCCCACCGAAGTAAAGTAACCCAACAGGGTTATGAAATAAAATGCTTCATCAATTCCACCAACTCTTCATCAGATGGCTGGAAACAACTGTTCTAAGAATTATCATCTTGCGCAATTACGGTGTTGCCATATTTGAAGCCCTTCATCTTCATCCAAAGAAAGCAACACATTAATTAATAGGAAAAACTTCCTGAGTGTTGCTCCTCTTTCAAAAAAAAAAAAAATAAATAATAATAAAACTATACAAGGTGGCGCAAAAGTAATCCTCCTATCAGAAAATGCTATAAATTTTGCGATTGGCCCCTAATGTCAGTTCTGTTTTGATATTTGTGTAGTAAACACATGCGAAATACACGTAAATAAACAATGTTACGCTACACTGCTCCAGAACGCGGAATATTGGTGACTATTTATTTGAGCAATAATGAAGATGATTTTTCATCAAAAATAATCATGAGTGATGAGGCCCATTTCCATCTTAACGGGTACGTAAGAAGACGTCGCGGGCCAAACGGTTACCGTGAATGGTGAGCGCTACAGAGCAATGATCAACGAGTTCTTTTTGCCGCAACTTGATGAATTGGGATTGGAAAACATGTGGTTCCAACAGGACGGTGCAACGCCACACACTGCACGTGCCACAACCGATATGCTGAAGGATGCATTTCCCGGGCGCCTAATCTCCCGTTTTGGCGATTTGCACTGGCCAGCAAGATCGCCTGATTTGACCGCTCCAGACTTTTTTTTGTGGGGCTTTTTGAAGTCGCGGGTTTATGTCAACAAGCCTCAGACTCTTGCAGCTGTTAAAGACAATATCCGTCAAGAATGTGAGGACCTATCGCCGGAAGTTTTGGCCAAAGTGATGGAAAATGCAATAAAAAGGGCTCAAATGACAATCAACTGTGGCGGCGGCCATTTACATGACATCATATTCTCGACTTGATGTAAAAAAAATTAAAAGAACAAATAAAAATAATCCACAAGAAGAATCAAAGTTTTTATTTTTTTTTTAAATTACAGCCAAAAAACATCGGAAGGTTATTTATGCGCCACCCTGTACTTTTATATAAATTAGCCTAAAAGCCTGATATTTCAAAACCAGTACACCTAGAAAAGAGATTCTTGTTGCCAATCGAACGGTTCAATTACGGAGCCCAAATTTTTAAAATTTATATTAAGGCAATTGAAATTTTATGGTCACCATTATTATTATTAAGTACCAAATTAATTTAATTGTCACCATTATTTAGAACGTTTTTCGATGGTTTTTATTTTATTTTTTCATTTGAAAAATAACATTTTATATAAAAAAAATTTGTTAATATTTTAATTACCTTAAATTTTGAGACACTTTTTTCTGTGTTAAACCAAAAATACAGCAATTTCTGCAATTTAAATTTGTTCTTTTCAGTTTTATATAAAAAAAACAAATGGGCAAAAAAATTTTTTTTGCATCTAATACCTTTTGCATATTTTTTCAAATTTGTTTTTCCAACTTACTAAATGTGTTGTCAATTTTTTACACATTCAAACTTAGTTTATTTGATTATTTTTGTGACAGTTTATAACCTTTTTTTTATTGAATTTATATTCTTAAATCAACATTAATCACTTGGTTTTTGTATGTTAATTTAAACACATTTTTACTAAATCATTATCTATAAATCACATGTGTATTACAATCTTTGCTTTACACATAAAAATATGTGTAATTTTTTTTTTATATAGAAAAAGCAAAAAAAAAAGAAGAAAATATTTATATTTACATATTTTAGTATATTGTTTCGACATATAAACACAGTAAAGTTGTCTTATAACGAACATCGTTCAAGTGAATTTTTTTTTGCTAATTTTTATAGAAACTATTTCGTTTGTAACGGAAACATAATAAAATCTGACCATTCCACTATGGGTAATTTATGCCAATTTTTTGGCCAAAACTAATAACTGCCAGTCTGGAAAGTTTTTCGAACTGCAAAAAAAAAAAGACGTTTTGGAGTAAGAGGGCCCTTATTTAATGATTTGGGAAGATCTAAAAAAAATATCAACCCTACACTCAAAAAAATTAGTTAGTAAAAAAGATAGTTAACTAACTGCAGTGTTTCCATCATTCTTTCTGCCAAATCCTCCCGTTTTTGGCTTGTTTACGTGAAGAGACATTTTTCCCAAAACAAATTCTGAATTTTTCTTTTTTTCCAATACGACCTTTCTCTTCTTTTCTAACTTGCCACTTCTTTATTTCGCACTTGTAGCCTGCCTGCAATATGAACTCAAAAACACGAATCCAACAATGCAAAGGACTTAATCCGTATTTTAGGTTACCTTCTTTCGCATAAAATGTTTCACTCTCAAAGTTTGTGATTTTCATAAAATCCTTTGGATTTGCTCCACATATAGTTTGACTTGATTTAGTGTTGGTTTTCCAATATAAAGGATAGTGCCTTTTCTGTCGTAAATCTGACTGGATTCTTCATTGCACTCTGATATTTTCCTCAATTTAGAGGGCCTTGTTGGGCTAGCTAGAGTTTTTTGAGAACCAATGCCAAGTCCAGCTGTTTTTGCTTTCGAGCAGATTTTGTTGCTGCGCGAACACACAGCTCCCTTTCATGTTGTACTGATTTGGAGAGTTCATCAGCATCCCTTCTTTTCGAACGTTCGCTTTTCTTTCCAATTTTTTTTTTTTGGCATTTAACCATTCTGAATTTTTCGTCTCAAACACAACACGTATTCTTTGTGAATTTTGCTATTTCTGAGACAAATAACGACAATCACTTCTTCACTCACCGTTTCGCCATCACCTATTTTCCTAAGTATATACTTCAAAACAGCAGTTTATTTCTCTCCTTTTTTTCTTTCTTAGAACCAAACCTCAGCAAGTTCGCTATGAGCCAAGTAGGGGTTGCCTACAAAAAATGGCATATATAAAAAAACGCAAAAAATCGCAGCATGAAATTAATGAATAAACTCAAAATTAAATACTTAAAAAAGCTTTATTAATTCCAGCATTAAAAAATATTAAGATTTTTTTAAAAGCTTATCCAAAGCTGGATAAAAATTTTTATTTTTTTGAAAATTGAGGTTAGGCCGAAAGAATGAATTTTTTTACCAATAAATTATTTTATTTCTAAAATGATTATTTATTTATTTACCACTTACCATTACTATTGTTTTGCATATCTAACTTTATTTTTAAAGCGTTTTGTTTATTAGGAAATATTGCCTTGTTATGTCATCAAAAAATCACATGAAGCACGTTCCACTTAAATTGTTGTTTTTTAACAATGACTTTGAGAGTCAGCTGATTAGCAGTTTTTGGTTTTTTACAAAAACAAAATTTACTTCTAAATGCTTTGAAGTATTCTTAATTAAACTGCGACAGCAAAAGCTTGATTTTCAAATGTGCGAAATTTGAATTTTGGCCAAAAAAAATGTATAAAATTACCCATAGTGCATTCGATAAATTTTTTACTTAATTATTTTTTTTTTTAATATAGAAATTATAATTCATTAAGATTATTCACAATAGTAATTAGGAGAATATATAAAATAATTTAAAAATTTTAATGATTATGATAAAATAATTACTAAACTTATAATAAACTTAGCATATAATGAACTAAATTGTGTGGTACCTACAAATTCGTTGTAACAGAACTTTACTGCATTTACACATGTACCAGTTAATAAATCTTTATGTTTAAATTGTCATTAATTTTTTGATAAAAAAAATCAAATAAATGGGGAATTAAATTTGATATATGAGAATATTATGTATTCCACAAAATATCTACAGGCAATGTAACTTAAAAGCTCGATACTTCGTTACGTTTACTTTTAAATATTGGAATATATAAAGCCGAAGATTAAATTTTTTTACTAAGAATGTTTCTCTAGAAATAAATTTGTTCATCCTTTTTTAGATCAAATTTCAAATTGTGGGTTTAAAGATTTTGTACCGGGATTTTTTCCGTTTTCCGGGGAAAAATTCAAAGACACTTTTTACCAATATTTAATAAAAAAAATTTCTTGAAATTAAGAAACAGTTCTTAAAATCAGCCCAATTAAAAATTTAACTTAAAAATTACAAAAAATATTTTCAAAACAAAAATTAACAAATTAAAGCAAAATGATAAATTCGTTTATGTTTTTAACAATTTTTAAAGCCTTGGCTTTTTTTTAATTTAAACTAAAATATTTTTGAAAAAATAAATAAATAAATAAATAAATAAATAAATAAATAAATAAATAAATAAATAAATAAATAAATAAATACATAAATAAATAAATAAATAAATAAATAAATAAATAAATAAATAAATAAATAAATAAATAAATAATTAAATAATTTAATAAATAAATAAATAAATAAATAAATAAATAAATAAATAAATAAATAAATAAATAAATAAATAAATAAATAAA